>JAODUI010000032.1:2156077-2168635 GCA_027563995.1 Papilio gigon
AGGCCATAGTCAACCACGCTGGCCCAGTGCGTGTTGGTTGACTTCACACATATCTTTGAATTTCTTCGCCGATATGTTCAGGTTGCATCACGATATTTTCCTTCACCGTAAGAGCGTCGGATAATGTACATATGCAATTCGAAAATTGAAAAAAACATTGGTACGTGGCGGGGATCGAACCTGTACAATGTCGAATACGGTCCAGTCCAGTCAAGCGTCGGTGGCGCAGTAGTTATTTAATATATCATATTTAAATCAATGGATAATTTAAGTCCATATCCAACAACGATGATCTAGGTCTAGATAATGGTAACAATAAAAAAAACCCGCCACGTCATAGAACCCGTGCAAATTACAAATGACGGTGTACACAAGAAAGAAAGCAGATCTTATGTGTATTTAGCAGCTCGCAGCTCTAACAAATCCGCGGGCGCGTGCCGCACGCTATTACAGTAATGACGCACTCGTATAGAAAATATACAGTAATCAGCACAGCTGTGTTACTATCATGCCTGCTATTAACTGACACGGTGGCAGGAAGACGTCTTACATTGAGTGCAGTTTCTAAATAGTTTCACTTGTCAATGAAATTGTATGTTCGGGGTTGTACTCGTAGATAGTAAGGTATCTAGTAAGGTATTTTTACAAGACAATTTGAGACTACAAAATTTTGAACTCAATTTAAGGACAAATGAAGATATGTGAAGATTACAATTGTGTAATGAATTAATATACGATGAACTTTAAGAAAATAGAAGAAAGAAAAACATTTATTGTTACATTACAAACAACAAAAATAATACGTACATAAGAGATAAGACAAAGGTAATGCGACAAAAGGTGGCCAGCTCAGCTTATGCAGGGTTGGCCTAGATCATCCCTGCGCGTCGCGGTGTCACATGATATCATGCTCCAGCGGCGCCCACAATGACCAAGAGGAGGAAAAAAAAAGAAAAAAAAAGATCATCCCTGCGCTGGTTTTTAGCTGGCCCCTTTGCTCTCATACCATTATCTCCTAGGCGGTAGGGGTTAAGTAACCTAAACGATATTACAAAATTATTTTTAAAAAATGTATGATTTTTATAAGTAGAAAGGAGTATATAAACGTAGTAACCCAACCGCTATTCCAGACAGTAATCCACCTGTGTCAAATTTCAATCATATACGTTCAGCTGTTTTAGAATTAACCGCTAATAAGCATCCATTTAAACTTTCACGTTATTTGTTAAAAGTCTAAATAATTTAATTGTAATGTTTCGTCTTAACGTCGTTATTAAAGTCACAAAAAGTTATAATATACATAAAAATCAAAACGCGGTGTCATGCAAATATATTTTAAACAATTGAACCGACCGTGATCCCAGCAGTAGGAGAATACGGATATAAATTTTGTTCGGTTCTAGACTAGTATATTCTGATCTATCCGTATGCAAGTCCGCGTTGGTTCCTGGTTATCTCTGACACGGTTGGACCGATTTAGACGGACCTATTACTGAAACGTAGCTGACGTATACTCGAGTAATTTAAACTTTTTTGAAGTTTGCAATGAAGTCGCAAGAAACCGCTCGTTGTGTATAAAACAATGACTTATGTTTATTATTCAAATGAAGTGTCAAAGAAAGTCACGTGTACAGGAGCCGGAATGTGGTCAATAAAAATATTTGCAAGAGCGCTTGATGAATTGCAGAAAAGCAAAAAGAAAGCGCGATGTTTGTGAGTCACGGCTGTGTCCGCGACGCACGCGGAGAAATTTGCCAAGAATGTGAATTTCTTCGGATGCTATTAGTCAGACAGAGATGACGCCTTTGTATTTGAGAATGCAAAACTATTAATACAATAATCTACATACTTAATTTACAAAGAAGTACATAGAACATGCAATACCAGAAGAACCACAGACGCGTTGCCGGCTACGAGAGAGGTCGCTTCTTTAATGACCATGATACGACTTTGGTTGGGAAATGTATGAACACAAAATAAGAGGTAGACCGATATGTAAGAATTTACTGGACCACACCCATATTGTGGTGTTTCATATAATCATACAAGTTTCATTTAGTTAATGTAAGTATTTAAAAAAAGTTGTAAATTTCATAGAATTGTACTTGTAACTTGTTATTTATAATTCGAAATGGTTTAATAAGCAAATCGCAATTAGCATGTGAAATGTAAACACAATTAAAACATAAAAAATATTACGTAAAAACACGGTATAAAAAAAAATATTTAATAGATAGAAAAGTCTGTATATATAAAGCGTAATATACAATGCAATAAATAAATTCGCATAGCAAAGAGTAAAGGTGAAAGCGAAGAAACAAAGATGACATAATGATAAAACAAAATCCATACATTTTTTTTTCTAATTAAAAAAAAGATTATTTAACTTATTATAAACTATAATAAAAGTCACAAGTAACCGTCAAAAAATAACAAATCTCTGTCTAAGTAAACACGTGTATTGACGCGTTTGTATTTAGACATTATATCGACATAGCAACAAGCCGAAATCAAAACTCCCGCATACTTTCATCGTAATGTAGATGGATGAGTCATTGAACGCGTTTCAAATCGGGAGCGACACCCGTGTGCTTGTTGCATGATCAAACTCCGACCGGGTGACCAGTCAATACTTACACTATAACTGTTATTATTACAAAATTACATCTAATTAAACACTACTCATTAAATACACTTTTTAATGTCCGCTAATAAAATCAGTAAATTATATAAGACGCTAAATTACTATCTTCCTTAGTCATTACAACTAAGAAGTTAATTACTTCAATAAAACATACGTTTATAGGACACTCTTACGACACATTTTAAGGATGAGGAAATCCTAAGAAGTAAGATTTTGTTGCGTAATACTTTGTTATGTTCTCTTTTTATGACTATAACGTTACCTATAAAAGCAACTTAATTAAAATACATTCTGTATATATATTATATAACGTATTTTACTGGCAACCTTAAATAGAGAAATCAAAATATTTGTTTTTCTTTACAAAACAGTATTCATTTTTCAGTCATTAACAAGTCGTGTAAGTTTGCTGAAAATCAATTAAGTTCAGGTATTATTTTTTGTTTATATTCCTTATTAATTATTGTTTCTTGAATTCACCTTGAAATTGATATTCTAATAGATTACCATATTTAATGCTATTGGATAGTAAAAAGTTAGTACTAATTTAAGTCCTCAATTACATGTAACATTAAGTTGATGTCATCGATTAGTTGAGTATAAAATTTTTGTAAGTTTCCATTAGTACAGCCGCACCTCCACCGCGAGGTTTCGGGTAATATGTCGTCGGACGACGTAACTACACTAACCGACATGTAAAGTTCAATGGCACCGCGCCAGGTGGTTTGGCCACGAATATATTCTTAACGGAAGAGCCTATGTTATAATTCAGCAATAACACAAACTTCTATATCATATTGGCGAAGATTACTTTTTTTATTATTTAGATACATTATACAAAATTTATGTGAAGATAATGAGCACAAGAACAAGAAGGTAATTAGAGTGAATGAGGATAGTTACAAAGGTAGAGGAAGACCGAAGGTGTGGATGGATTGTGTGAAAGAGGATATACGTAAGTGTGTGAGTTCAGATATGACGGCTAACAGAGATGTATGGAAGAGATGTACACTGTGCCGTTGCTCAGCTAGGTAAATGAATTTGGATATTGTATCCATTATCAACCCGCCCTTAATATTCTTCATCACTATAAATTACCTCTATTTAATGGTTAAGGACGGAATACTAATCTAGCGGTCATCAGTTCGAATCCCACCATTTCATTATTGTCATGAACCATATCTTAACACAAATTTTCTTAAACCTAACTGGAATACAAGATATGTTAGTAAATCAATTAATATCTACTTGTATAATAATAAATAAAATTAAAGATAAATTTACGTAAAAATCCGTTACTCTTTGTCACATCTAGTTTCAATACGAACTAAAAATATCCATCGTAATGATAATAATAGTAGAACGCCGCCCGCGGCATCTGCCAATACGCGTGTCATTTTCTCACCACATTAATTGAATAGATAGGTAATTATTATTATACAAAAAAAAAAACATTTAATACTAACGCTGTCGTGACATGTGGGTTGGGTGGTCCTTTAAATATAGAGAATTGAATTTTAGACATCTAATCACTTTGAAATTGCGTTGTAACAACACACAATTACTCTGATATAAATTATAGTATATCCTATTCGTTCGTGAGAGCTTAACAGAGAATAGTCATGAACATGAAAATTTTGTTTCTTTAACAAAAATATAAAATACTACGAATAAGAAGAAGTCTTAATATTTTTTATGATTTTTTCCGACAGACCCAACTCTAAGTGAGAGAAGAATTCCAGGCCTTCCAGTAGAGTTGTTCCGTAAAATGCACATTAAATAAAGTTTATGTATTTAGACGAGCTGACCCCGCGAAATCTGTTTCGCCTTAAAGGCAATAAATATACAGATTTTTGAATTTATTATGAAGTACAAAAAAAAACATTTCCTCCTCGGAAAAAAACGCTTGTATGGAAAATGGAAAAGGTCTATTTTTAAGGCTTTCATGGGAGTTTTCTACTTTTTCTCACCTTTTAAACCGTCCGTAGACCTCCACGAACATTCCAAGACCAAGATAAGATAAATCCGTTCAGCCGTTACCGAGTTTTAGCGAGACTAACGAATAGTAATTCATTTTTATATATATAGATAGATATGTTAATTAAATAAAGTCTATATTTATCAAAGTGTCAGACAGTGTGCGAAACGTTCGCGGGATTTCCACTTCGCCGCTCAATTGCCCTTAGCCGCAGTCGTATACCTTAATTTTTCCATATTATCACGCTTCAATACATTTTCCATATGTACCTTTGAAGGACAAGTATAATACGGGGTTAGTTTTTCGCGGCTGCGATCGTGTAGAACGACACATTTACACAACAATGAAAACGGTCTGACACATGTAGTTATTTTAAATATCAGCAGATTTTTATTAATTAACTAATATTTCCTCTGCCACTCCAACTATGCTTGTGCTAGGATATGGTTTAAGACAATAGTCGAATGCTGGGATTCAAACTCTTGATCACGTGATCGGAAATCTGTAGACTTAACTATTAGACTATTGGTGCTTCAATTTTCTTTTTTATAAATATTAACTATTTATACTCAAAAGTCTTAGTTTCAGATTGTACATCTTTGGAAAATAGAATTGAATTGTTAAAAAGATTTTTTTTTTCAATAAAAATGGTAGAAAAATGAGAGGTTTTGCCATCACGCATGGCATCATCACCAGTCGTTGGCAATCGATGGGGAAGGACTACGTTCAGCAAACTTAAACAAACTTTTGTGGACGACCTTAAGCTGATACTAATGAGAAATGATTAGCGAACAAATAAGAGTTGAAAAGCCTTTCCGATTAAAAACAATCTTTGTTAATAAACACAACCTACGCATGTACCATATAACATATTAGATCATAAACCATACTAACGTTAGAAGTAATTAAAATTAATAGGCCTGTATCTATAAAGAAAAAAAAACTATCCTACAAAACTAGATTGCTATTGAAATATACATTTTACTATATGTAAGTGACGTCATATCTTGGTAACAAAAAAATAATATATAGCTCATGTACGCTGGAGTAACATAGGCTATTTATTTAATTCTACGTTAACAAAGTCGCAAGAAAACACTCAGCTTTAACATCCCGTTGTAGTGATATATGTTTTTGTATTATTTTATTAAGTAATTTCAGAGTTTGATATAAAACTTTTTGTCAACATTTTAATTTGTAATATCCAATCATCATGAACCGCCATTAGTTATTAATAGATTGACCTTTTTCAGACTTGGTCTCGTTAAGTAATTAATTTCCAAACAGCATTCATCTTCCAATGTAAAACACGGCGATTTATGTCAATGTTACCGTTGTTTTATAAATATTTAATGATCAATGAGAATACGAAATTTTCAAGAAACATGTTTTTTTAAATTAGTTCATGTCTGTGGTATACGAATTTTATTGTATAAGCGATAGCTGTTTGAACAGCCGGTTCGCTTTTATGTGACCATCTGGATAGAACTTTAAAATTCTAAAGAGGGTTAATGGCTATGCTGCGAGATTAATCAATTTTGATGAATTTAAATAATTTGAAACGTATAAAGTTCGTGAGACTTAATGGATTGGCGATCGAGAAAAGAAATCTTTATATAATTCTACATGTCATTCATTCACAAATATTTACAAGATCAAACGGATTCTTGTAAATGACCGACACACCTTAATGTAATCAATTTTAACTATATGATAATTTATAGACATATACTCTTGTATTGTAAAGTTTGAATCAAAGTAGAATATTTGAAAACATTGCGTTGAACAGTATGGCACACATTTCCTTTCACTTGAAACAACAAACTCACACGTCCATTGTATTTACGAGCAATTAAAACAATGTTGCGCTGCGCTGGAGGTTCTGGAAACCGGATTGATATTACTTTCGATGACTGAAACCGAATTGAGATGTATTGAAGTGTACCGACCGTTAGCATTCCAAGACAGGGCGTCGCATAGGTCTGCATATTCATCAGTATCCGGGGGTAGGCGAATTTGAATCCGTTACTGATGCTACATTCATCTCACGTACTAACGTAAATTCTGGTAAAACGAGCTCGTCAAATGTTTTATTCATGGTAAGTAAACATTAAATGACTACGGCCGTTCACGATTCAGCGTCGACTACTGACCTTGAAACAGACTGCACTAACGCTAATTTACAACAAACAAATGTCGAAGAAAGTCCACACAAACCCAAATAAAAATTATCTTGTGGCTTGTTTACAAAAACTATTTAATGATTTAGTAAAAATATACATTCTGCGAACACTAAAGGAAATGTATGAATGTAGCTAGAGCATTGTCAAAGTCTATTATACAGAAATCCGAATAGCTTTAAGTATTAATTCAAAATAAATAAAGAAATATAAATAAACCGTAATATGAAAAACAAAAAAAAAATATTGACGTGAATCAAACCATCGCCAATTGCGACAATTATAGAGAGAACCACAATACAAAACTAGGTCAGTCAGTAATTAACCATAGATAATTGAGCCCAAAGTACAACACGCACAATGGCTCTCACACGGTTGTCGGATTCACACGACTTTCTCGAGTCATTGCGCGGCAGGACGAGTGTTGACGCCTGTCGGAACACTTCGTCATATTACATGGACTTAATGGACATCTATTGTACTAGTATACCATTGCTTTCTTCTAACTTCCCGTAATTATTTTATGTCTTAGAAAGAAAGAAGAAGGAAATAAGTGTTATGTATTGATAAACTACAACACTTTACATTTTATTTTAGTGGCAACGGCTAGCGTAAATTTAGCCCACGTTACAATTCATTGAACCATTCCAAATAAGCTCGAAGCCTGTGCTAGGATACAAAACAAATCGTTCTAAGCTCTGTTCTTTTAATGAGAGTAAATAAACAAATGCACATCGTCTCTCATTTGTTCCGAGCATTAATGCACACAATAAGATATATCGCAAGTATTATTTCAACAATATTATTTCATTTTGTTCCAACATATTCTGCAATCTCATTATGTTGAATTACGTATTCTTATCCGTGTTGGAGATCAATACGAAACAAGAGCCATTGTTAACTCCTAGGTCGTCGGACGTCGTGATACTAATTTCATTCTGTGGTTTGTTTTTCAATTGTTATGGTGGTTCAATCTTGATGCACTTGCAATTGATTTTATAACTTCATTTTTTTTTAATTCCTAGCGAAAATAATAAACTGTGATTTTAAATTGTCGTTAGTCACGTGGTGACGAATCAAATAGCGTTTGAAGACTTGGATATGTTAAATAAGATCATATTCGTTTTTAAATAGAATGATTTGATAACTTATATCAGTGGCAAACTGATATACTCTCAATTATCCAATGTATTTTACTCATATAACTAATGGCAATGTTTTGAATAAGCACACCGTATGAATGGGAAAGGGGGGCTTGGAAGATGCAATAGAAATGTAGTAGTTTACGGACAGTGTTATTATTTCTTCATGACATTCTTTTGTAACGTAGGTAGTAAGTAAACAATAAAATACGTTAACAGTCAAACGTTTATGTTACTGGAGCTACTCATTTTAATGGCAGAGGGCGCTTCAATAGATCTTATATTGATCAGTCTATTATTCGTATATGACTACGATGAAACAGACAACAGGGATAAACCAATTGTTAAAAACAAATAAATTAAGGGGTTTGTGTTTTCAGAATTGGTCGTTCCGAGGAGCGTACCATGTCGTGCCGACTACTGACCGTACCAGCCGTACCGACAATCGTCCGTACCGGCCGTACCGACAATCGTCCGTACCGGGCGTACCGAGCTTATCCGTATGTTTTTACGGCGCGGTCCAGTTGCAGGCGTGCAATATGTCCGCTATGTGTGTATGTGTGCCGGCGGACGCGCGTGCGATGCGATGCGCTCAAATGGAGCGGACGTTGACGACGAGAAAGTCGCGGGCTTCTTGTGATAGCGATACTAGCTCCCGCCTGCCCGACCTCCGCAAGGACGGGACGATTCTGGTTACTTAACGTTCTAGGTTACCTTTTTGTTGGCAGCGACTGACATACTTTAGAGAGGTTTGCTTGATCTTAGACGTATCATCACTTTAATTATTTAAAGCACATCAAATAGTGAGAAAGAAAAACAGTACTATCCCGTTTTTTTATGGAATATAAATTAAAATTTCTCAAAACACATGTTCAGCAATTTGATTCATAACTCATATTAATGTGACTCAATTTATTTTGTTCAATTGTTTTTCGTATCTACAAAAAAAGTACAAAAATCTAAATAATGTTAAAAAACGTTGCAGTTGAGAACCACTTTTTTTTTTAATTAAATGAGGTTTCATTTTCGATGCGAGAAAACACAACTCGGTCTTTACAAATAGCAGTTTACTCACAACTATAGAAATTCGTTTAGTTTTCCTCTTCGTCTGGCAAATACGACGTAATTGCATTTTAAAGTGTTTATTAGTGTAGTAATAGTAGTGTTACTGAAATTTTCACTACTAGCATATAAAATGTATGTTATTATATTGTTAAAACTTTCGTTTAAAATAATTAACTATAACTATGGAAGGGTGGTAGGGCCCATCGGTGGGCGTCGCGGTGTACATGGTTTTCACACTCACAAAGGGGGAATGTGAGAAACCCACCGTATGCGCAATGCAATCCCCTATAGTAAACAAAAAAAGGAAGGAATGGCCCAAACGGTTCAATACTAGTTGGTGCTGACACCGGATGTACTGGCCTCAGGCTATCTACTCACTGCCGGACATAAGTCCAGCAGTGGGCAGACGAAGGCTGGGGGTAATGATGACGATGGATTTATTTATTTTCCTCAGATTTTCCAACAAAATAAGTTCTATTACTTCACATACAGATGTTGATTCTTAATTATAATATAAGTATATTTTTATTAGGGGTTAACACAATAATCACGGTAAAAGATAGTACGAAGATAAAAACAAAACTGTATGTAAATAGGTACACTGATCTTATACTCACATTAACCAAAGTGAGCATTAGCCAGATGACAGTCGTCCTTGATATGTGTGACGCGATGTGTTCTGACATTTTGGACCTGTAAATAAAAATATAATGTTAACAACAGTACAGTAATCCTTAGGTGGGAAGTGAAACGTCCGCTCTTATCTCTATTATTCATTTATAAATCAATTGACAAAGTTTAGTTCCTGTTTGTCAAAGAAATATAAATTCCCACAATGCAATTAGATTGAAAACTTTTTATTGCAAGATAATTGCTTAATTATGGCTCATTTTATGACAGTTTCCTGTTTCGACACTAATTGGGTATTGAATTTATTTCTTTCACTGCAAATTTTGTCAGACGTGATGCCTTACCTCTCCTATATTAAAAAGTCATATTATATTTTACATCCGTTTATTGTTGTAAACCGTATTTATGCCATAAAAGGAACTCTCCAGTCTTGGATAATTCACAAGGCTACAAGTGAATTTATAGAATTTACATAAGTGAAAATATCTGAATAAATATAAGGAGTAAACTAGTTTGGTGAGGCGCCGCGTTAGGCGATTGCTTTCTCGACGTGAAAACGATTACGGCCAATGTCGCCATCACATAATTTTCCATATTCTCGTATTCTAGCCACTCTTTATTTTCTATTTTAATAAACACAACGAACGATATCATGAAGTAATAAACATCGTGCATCAATTAGTGTCACTAAAGATTGATAAAATTAAATTTTGGTTGCTGACTAGCGCCACCCTGACAATACAAAAAAAATCACAAGATCCTTGTTCAACTGTACAGTACAACAATTTTATCTGGATCGGTAAGAAATACATTGCTAATGATAAATTTTATCAAATTAAAAAAAATGTATAAAAGAAAAAAAATTAAACAAGATAGATACAATAGAGTGGCGCTAGTGTGCTGTCCTAATTTAATTTTACTCATGACTAACGGGGCAAATAACTTTGTGAGTCTGTACCTGTTTAGAACAAAAGAGAAATTACTATTCGACTATTAATTATCTATATACAATGCGTGAATACTATATCTATATATATATAAGCAGTACGGACATACTTTTAAGATAATCTTGTATTTGTAAGGATTGGCTTACACAACATTAGGCCTAAAATTACTTAAGAACTTTCACCATGTTCAAAAGACGAATTGATAATGTTTACACAAAACACTTACACCAATCTATGGCTCTTAAGAATTTGACACCATTCCTTTTGCAAATAGAGATGTGACAAATATTTTAGTTGGGCACAACGGAAACTTATTTAACGTCTACTTTCCAATGAAAGAATAATTCAATTGTTTTATTAGAGTCACCAAGGGAGAGCTTTAAGTTCAATACACACGTTGCTGTTTAACTGTTCAGTTATAACTGATGGAGTTTAGCAAGATTTAGTATAAATTTTTAGTGCTTAGTCTTCAATAAAGGAGACTTTTTAACTCTTAGTATAGCACTTAGACTACTAGAGAAGAGAGAAAACCAAGTATTGCAAGCTTATTTCTATAACGACTCACGACAACCACATCATTATATTACGGTTTTCGATATCAAGACTTGAACAATAATGTCATTATAACAACGATACTATTGTAACGAGCCGGAGAAAACATTACACTACCGATTTTTTAATGGAGAAAAAAAACAATAACCAGCCAATTATTTTAGGTTAACCGACTGTTACTTTCAAATCTTTGTCTTAAAAAATTAGGTACTTAAAATGAAACCCTCAATTTTTTTTTATAAGAGAACGGTGGAAACGATCGGCTGGATCAGATGGTCATAGAATCCCATCGCTATCCGCAATACTAGAGGAACCACAGTTGGCTGGTCTTTTAGAAAGAGATACGCTCGCTTCTCAAAGGACCCTAAGTAATACTGATTTGGAAATACGACTGAGCAGAGATCATTTACCAACGCGGCTGCGTATGTTGATTTTGTTTTGAATTGAAAAGAAAAATAACTAACTTTTTTAGACGGCAATTGAAGTAGTAAGGACTGTCTTACAACTTGTAACTAGTGCGTGAAATAAATGGGTACAAATTGAATAAATAATTGAATGTCAATCATTTAACTACTCGTACCAATCTTATGATATAATGGGTACGCCACTTTACTGGTACGATGGAATAATAGTATAATAACTAATGTAATTTCGAAACTAACATTTTAAACGTACGGCTCACTAAAAACAACTTTTAACATTGACAGCTGTAGTTAAGTATGGCACGTTATTACATATTGTAAGATGCACTAACATGAAATGTGTAACATGAATATCTCTGTAACATGGAAATTTCTGAAGGATAAAATGTTTTCAATGTTTTATGTGATACAATTTAAGATTTCAATTGATATAACCTTCTGATAACAAAGTATAAAATTACATCAATGGCTCCATAAAACGTAAGAGGTTTTTACACAAGTTATGTTTTTTTAAATCTGTAAAGACGATAATTCTGCCATCGCAGATATTAAACTGTGTCAGTGAATTACATTTGAGAGCAGAATGCTAATCTATATATATAAAAATGAATTGCTGTTCGTTAGTCTTGCTAAAACTTGAGAACGGCTGAACGGAATTATCTTATCTTGTTCTTGTAATGTTCGTGCAGGTCTAGGGAAGGTTTAAAAGGTGAGAAAAATTAGAAAAAACTCCCGTGAAAGCCTTAAATCGCTCTTTTCCATTTCCCATACAAGCGTTTTTTTCCAGGGCGGATTTTTTTTTTTTGTATTTCCTAATACATTCAAAAATCTGTTTATTTATTGCCTTTAAGGCGAAACAGAGTACCCGGGGTCAGCTAGTAATCAGATAAAATACTGCTCTTATTAAAGGCGTGTATTATTACCTTCAAATGATATAAAATTCATTGAAAAAAAGCCACTCGATATATCAGAAGTACTATATTATGTGATCAATAAAA
>JAODUI010000032.1:2168735-2184153 GCA_027563995.1 Papilio gigon
GAGAAAGATTAATTCACTTATTTTAAAAATAAGTAATACTTAGAGAAAATGTCATTAATGTTTATACGCTTTGACATGTATTTTTTCTATTTCTTACTTTTTTTTTAATTCTTATTTATTTAGAAAAAACGCCCGTGAAAGCCTTAAATCGCTCTTTTCCATTTCCCATACAAGCGTTTTTTTCCGGGGCGGAATTTTTTTTTTGTATTTCCTAATACATTCAAAAATCTGTTTATTTATTGCCTTTAAGGCGAAACAGAGTTCCCGGGGTCAGCTAGTAATCATATAAAATACTGCTCTTATTAAAGGCGTGTGTTATTCTATATAATAAAAAAATCCGTATCCACATATAAATTCCACGTTATCACGTAATTTACGTTTGGATGCTATAATATACTTTAACGAAGTAAATATAAATTAAGAAAAATATTCGATCGAATTGTCAAAACAACTTTTTCTTACAAAAGAAATACATTTAACGAATCGAAATAACTTGTTTGCAATAAGCTCAGCAAATTGGACATTGATGTAAAAGCGCATAACCTCAAAAAAGTCGTGCGATCGCTTCAGGAATACTTTAACAATTTTTTGCTGGACACGAAAGTGCATTATTAGACGGCATCGGAATGCGTTTCGAACGCACGCGCCGTCTCATCTCGCTTCATTGGCTCGCAATAAGACGTTGAACACATTAACTTTGATCATTTTATCGCAAGCATACTATAGCGAACGTATTAAATCATCACATCACACGCATCCTATTCACAATATTTAATTGGTATTTTCGACTGCAAAAAGTTTTTTTTTGAAAAAGGATCAATTGCTATAATGTTGTTCCTCAGTATGTTCAAAATAGTTTTAACGGGTTAAAATGATCTTTGCCGAATTAAAACAAACAATTTGTAAATACATATATTTGTATATACATATATAGATCAACAAACTCTATCCGGTGGAAATAAGTCGAATTTAGAATAGCACACGAGCGCCCTTTTGCTAACGTCAAAATAGTGCAACACAATCCTTGTCGTACTGTTACCTGTCATATTTTTACTTTTGTCATTTTCTATGCCTATGTGTTAGTTTACATATTATCTGACAGAACTAACAGCGAGAACATCGCCGTCGACTGGCACAGACAAACTTATAGATGGTTGTTATTCAACTTAACAGTGCGTTTTCATTTGCGATACAAAAACATTTTTATCTTGAATAGACATGTTCTACGTCTTGTTGATTAGTGAAGACCTTTTTTAATAAAAAAAAAAAAGAATAATTATTAAAGCAAAATAGGGCAAGTATATTTTATGCAGTAACAAGATGTGTTATTGATAATTGTACTGAGATACAAAACTATGTAACCTCATTAAGAAATTCATATAATTCTTTGTACAGCGCGAAGCACTAAAAAAACCTTAACGAACGTACAATAAATATTCAACCAACGGGCGTGAACAATTTTATGGCACATAACTTATAATCAACATATATTTGGAGCAATAAAATCATTCTTCGACATTTAATGTAAGCTTAACGAATTTATGTCGTAACAATGTACACTTGAAATGTGCGGAAGTCGTTAATATGGAAATGATTAGATTATCTAAACATCCAGATCCAAGTTAGATTAAAAATCACTATCTCTTTAAAGTACTTAAACACATCAAGAAACGATTAATTACGCGACAAAATCTAAGCATCAGGGTCACCCCTGTAGTAACACACACAAAAATAAAATAAAAAAAAACAAGGATGAATTACGAATGTCGTCCTGTATGAAGTCGTTTAATAAAAGGATATTTCCTTTCCTATATCCACCTTCTTCTCCGTCAAGGCAATATCTCTTTCTCTTCCTGCTCTGGTTGAAAGAGATTACGACAAAAATGTAGTGATCCAATAGGAGAACTTCCGATCACGTGATCAAATGCCATTATAATCATAAACCATATCTAGCATGAGTCTAGAGCTTAGTTGTGGTCACAAGGATTATTAGTAAATTTCAAGTGTATAAATGGCTAAAGCTAGAGAGGAGTGTGTATGGGTATAGGGATATCTTACCAGCCACTGTATTTCCGACGACTCGTGTTTTTCGTTCTCCAAACAATCATTATCAATAGTCACAGCACTGTCATAGATGTGAACAAAACACGATTGTCACCTTCTGTTTCTTGTATTCGATGCACTGTTGTCACTGAACATGTCCCTTTTGTGTAACACTTCACTGGCCTAAGTGTCACTCTAAGTGGTGTTTCTTGTCTGGAAATAAAAGAAAAAAGAATTTAAGGATTAAGCTCACATTTTACTAATTACCTGGCTTGCAAGTACTGATTTGCGAACTTTAATCAAGCTCTCACTATGCTCTTATAAGTCAATATATCTCAGAAGATTTTTTTAAACTCGTAGGCTCGAGGCTATGGAAGTCCCGTAAAAAAATTAACATAAATAAATTGACCAAAATTTTTAATATTTATATAGTCAATACAACCAACACAAACATTATACGTAGGAAAGCTTTTAGTAAGAACTTATTGGTGCCTAATGTGGGACAATGGTATTTCGGTCCCTGAGAAAGTGTTAACCAAAAATAAAAGACAAGATTTTGATATGTTACCAGTACAAGCGATATTGGCTTTTAATCTAATACATTTAAAGCTTGCAATCGCTTCAATTATATCTACAAAGTTTCATGTGTTAAAAACGCCGAAGGCATCGTAACTTTGACAATGGACCATTCAAATTGAATGTGAGTATACTAAGTAGCAATATTAAACAGGTCTGTTAAATAAAATATTCATACAATTTGAAAGATAGTCGAAATAATTTTGAAAGAAAATAATTTTTTTAATTTAAAACAATACTGAAAGTACTTTAACAACGAAATAATTTGATTTTGCAAAATTAGTAATGCGTAAACGGAATTTGGAATAAGACAAAAATGTTTTACTTAAACCATTTCAAATCATTTTTTTTTTAACCAGATAATAACAAACCGCGTTCATTTTCAATTTTAATTACAATTTCGAACGACAGCATATTCAAAAATTCTCGAAACAACTCATAACAGGATGTAATACTTTACACGAAACATATTTAATACATTTTACAAGACCTAGTTTCCATACGGGTTCCTTTTGAAAAATTTTTTTGTATCAATAATTCATATCCAGTCTCTTGCAGCCGGAACACGATGGTGGGATGTTAAAATAATTTATCATGTAGGTTACCCATATTTATTCACAAATAACTGATCGAGGTGAAGTTGGAAGCGATTCAATTCTACGTAAATTACGTTTGTTAAGAAAAAAAATGTACTACAATAAACCAATTTTCTTTCGCTACAAAAAAAAAACTAACTTAAGTGTCTGAGTTAATAAGATATACAAAAAATTAAAAAGAAAAATCTTCCGCAAAGCAATCTGGACTACTTAAAAAAAAGTCAGCAAATTTTACATATATATTTGATATTTATGTACATTTTCCAATAGACTGCAAGTTAATCGCGTCGCCGTCAAGGCATAAATGTTTATATATCTTAACATCTAAGATCATTTTCATAGTACTAGAGATAACTTCAAGTGCTAATATTCCGGTTTAAGAATTACATAAATAACAGCAACATACGTGACATTTTATGTTCAAACAAAAGTCTCATTCAGTACTTAGAAGCCAACATTAAACTAGCTACTTGTATCGAGGCATTTCTTGTGTTCGCAGCATGAATACAAAAATAGACCTAATTGTGCTTTAAACGGTATATTGAGAGGTGTATAATCGCTTGACATAGACTACACAATGTGGCCTACTGCGAGCTTCGGATCGCGACGGTTCTGAAAACTCGGCAAGCGGGGCTTTGCGACCGTACGCCGCGGAGTCCGTACGCCGTACGGCTGGTAACGGTACACACGTGTGACTGCCGATAGCGCCGACAGACTCGCTACTCACGCTCATTTCTACGTATGAGGTGGCAAGAAAAAATGAACGTGATATTAACACGAAGTCAGGTACAGTCGCAACCGTTCGAGATGTTCCACTTTCAAAAAAAAAATCCATTGTCCCCAAACCACCACCCCTTCTCACAAATTAACGAATGAGGAGCACAGACACTATGAAATTAATAAAAAGCAATAAGTCGTCTACCTGCTCTGACCACTGACCGTCTTTTTTCTCCCCAACACATTGGAAACTGGCTGTTGTTGCCGCGTCGTCGACTAAATACGTACGAATCATTAAAGATACTGTAACTTTTAAGTTGGAACAACGCGAACGGACGCGATTGTACGTACTACTTTGATAGAGATTCCTCCTACAGTACTTTGAACTAAGTACGTGTTTTTAGTTAAGGTACTAGATATGATTGTTACACAAACGGTTAGTAGAAAATTGTATAATTTATGTGAAATTATTATTTCAGCGGTCACACGCCTTTATATGGTTGGCTACGAAATGCCTGTCCCACGAAGAATTTCACTATCAAAATACACAACCATACAATTTAATAGAAACTACAAAAGCGTTTAAAGATCTAGTCGCCTTCGTTTAAAATTACATTACAATTTAATCTAAGGACTATCTATTACATATCTTTAACAAATCCATGTATATGAATAATACGAAAGTTTTGATTTGAAACAATAAAGGAATTTCACTACATGAAAGATGTGACATGAATCGAGAGCGGTATGCGTCGGTGACTTTGACCTGCAAAAAACTTGTGCCCGGTTCGACTGCCAATAAATTGAGTGACAACCAGATTGGTGACATACAACAGACCGTATTTCTCAATATTTGATTTATTAATTTAATATTACATTAATGTTAATAGCTGTTATATTTAATGCATTAAGAACATCATAATTAAAACGAAAAAAACTTCAAAGTGTAATGAACAAAGCTGTGAATGTTTTTAATGACTGTGAAATAGTTTTTTTTTTTAATGCATTTATTTTTTAACTGCCTATTCACCGTGGTTAGAAGTTCGAAGGTAGAAGGATGGGCGGACTGTAATTAGATTTTTTATCTATACAAAATGCTCAGGTGCTGCTGAGAGCGGAGATATTATCGTCAAATAGACGTCATAAACATTTAACGCATGAGAGACGAAAGCGGAACGAAATTGGATAGACCGGATCAACTATCGAACCAAGCGCTACGTGCTTCAGACAAGATCCAACAAAACATTGTAAAGGACAAGCTATCGCTCGCAACTTTGTTGATACAGAATTAAAAAAAAATCTTAGTAGCCTATGTCTTTTTCCAGACAGTAATCCATCTATCTGCCTAATTTCGCCCAGACCAGTAAAGACATTTAGGTGTTACGTGGTAACAAACATACATCTAAACATGCGCATTAATTAATACAAAGTGATTCATTGAGCAAATCATTTCATTTATTATTTTAAAAATTAAATATTTTTTCATATGTTTACTTAAATAAATTTCGACAGTTATATGCTTAAACTCAATTGTCTTTTTTTTTGTTGTTCAAGTAACAACATTTATTTGTAGTTTATGCAAGTTTCAATGTATGCCTAACAATCATTTCATCATCATCATCATCATTATCAGCCTAATGAAGTCCACTGCTGGACGTAGGCCGTAACAATCATTTATGCGGTCTAAATTACAAACAGCTGGATCCTTCTAGACATTGGATTATTAATTGCTCTTTACTACTGTATTTATTATACAAAAATACTTTATGGTGATGTCTTTCTATAATTGCTAACTACAACTGGATCTGGTTAGGACTGATCACATACGTAGGTTACGACTTGTACATTCAGAAGAAGTGGTGTAATAAAATTTACTACTTAACTATTTAAAACTGTACAATAATGAAATTAAAACGAAATTCTTAAAGAGTGAAATTGTAAAGAAAAGAATACAAACTTTTACTTTTTACTAGAACGACCCTAGCGCCCTCTGATCGAATTCGGAACGAACCATACTTGCTTTGTCTACAAAAAAAACTGTTACTTTGAGTTTCCAATGTCGTCACTGGTAAGAAAAAACTTTCATCATTCTAATATTGTTTGTAATAGAGATAAGAATATTTTTAATATAAATGTTCTGGTGTTGGTATTTAACGAAAGACAGTCTTGGTTTCAACGGCCATTCCGATTACGCAAAGAAATTAGTTCCATATTTCTCCGCAATATGGCGGATGTTTTTATATTTCCGGCCTGGCTAAAGATTAATTCCTAGTAACCTTAGCATTACGTAAAGAATATTAAAATTATTAAAATATTAATTATCAATTCTTAAAACAAGTCCTGAGTTTTTGTTTATAAGTAATTATAGCATATTACGTGTTTGCATAACTGTATCACTTGTACACAAGAAACGGTTTACTAACAGGATATCAGTAATAAATTGCCTTCTGGTCGACTATTAACTTAACGACATTTAAAATTTATACAAATGTATTAAATCCGCTCTATACACTAGTTCCGAGTTTTCGTTTCTTTTCGACACGTAATTGGCTACGGTTTCCGCCTTGCTACACTGCCGGTTACTCTGTCGGTGTAGTCAATCTTTGCTTTGCACAGATAGCATCGGCCCATCATTCATATTTACAATGTTTATTTCTTTTTAAATACATTAAGTTATCTTGATGTGCAAACAAAGGAAATGAAGACGTATGGTATAAATAATAACAGTAAATTACTCGAATCATAAAGCAAAAAGGGTTCGTTATTTACTTATTTTTATACAATTCTCTCAAATAGAATCTTATATATTATTAGAGAAAGACCGAAAGTGTGGATGGTTTGTGTAAAAGCGTAAGAAGTTCAGATATTAAATTATTAAAACTGTCGTGAGACATTTCACTATATTACTTATAAAAACGGCTCCCTGACTGAGTGAGCGACGGGTCGCGAACATGCTATAGTACCGATCCCACTCACCTTGAAGAAGAGCCCCCGATGGACTCGAAACTAGTCGGTACCGACATCGATTTAGACGTGATTTAAGCCGTTTTTATAAGTATTAAAGTTCAGATATGACGGCTGATATATGAAAGAGTAGTACATATGAGCCGACCCTCTTGATGATGATACAATTATTTAAAATAAATGGTGACCACTTCATTGAAATATATTAAATAGGCTCACAGTTATCGTCGAGAGGGTAGCTCGTTGTAAAGTTGTGATCCTTAGAATGTATCATTACGTACACCACACACACAAATGCTTTCATAGATCCTAAAATGTATTTGTTTGTCGCATCTCTAAATTTATAGTCATAAGTAAAACTAGATTTAGTATCTGCGTATAATTATATTTTAAAATATATTACATTTATGAGAAACATGTAAAACCGTGCTTTGTATGATAAACGGCGGAGAATAAATCTGTCTTGAGCTGAAAGCGTTATAAGACGCAAGTCACGGCGGAAATGTCAAACAACGAGGTTATTTTTAAATCGCACTGAAATAAATGAATATTAATCAAACTGTCACAGTAAAAAAAGTAATTAAGTTAAAATATACTATTTTTTTTTGAAAATTAAAAAAAATGCTGCTGGTACAACGCAAACTTTGTAATAGACGACAATATATTTCATTGTACGAAAGGTCTCAGATACAGTATAGCCTCTTTGTATCGATTTCATAGCGAAAGCTGCCTCACGGGATCAAAAGTCAAACAACCTGAACCTACAATAAGTTGCTTACTCACCGTCCCTGTAGAATCCTATTAGATAGTTCACTATAAATAACTCTTTATATCACAAATTCTTATAACATTATACCCATATTAACAAGAGTCATAACAAGGAAATTAAAAAAAACTATGTGTAAGACATCAAAACGTAATGATTATAATCAAAGCTTCAGTCCAGAACTGAACAGAACAGTCAAAAGCCTACACAAATATCTCTCATGCACTTCAAAATATACAAAATAGTTATGAATTTCAAAAGATTTTTGGTGACAGTGATATAAGCATTCATAACAATTTGATTTCATAATAGGGGTTCAACGCAAGACCGCTTAACACTTTTCTATTTCAAACAACAAAAGAATTCTCTATCTATTTCATACAAAATAGATTTCTAGTTCAACGAAATCTAAGTCTAAATCTAACTAACGGATATGTATTCGTATCAGGCCAAGACGTTCGTCAGCACTGTGACACGAGTGCAGAGATAACACTGCACGACTCTGGACGAACGTCGACCAGAATAATAATATGATAAGTTTATCTTTCGACGATCACTGTTGTAGATTTATAATGCCATACAAAAATGCTAGGAGATTAGTTGACAAAGTTCAGGGTACGAGTAAACAAAGAGTAAGACAGAGTAAACAATGAGGTTAATAAGTTAAATGAGGAGACGATGTTGCTTGTGTACTTGTGTGGCGTTACACCACTGCGCAGTGTCGACGGTAAGTCAGGGTGACACAGAGAGAGAAAGAGAGATCTCTTAATGCTGACCAGAGGAGAGATTCAAAGTCTTGAAGCTGGAGGCGTGGATGTGAAGGTGATGGAGAGTGCGGTAGTGGAATGTTGAGTGAAGTTGTGGAAGGTTTACCACATTTTACTGTGTAAAAAAGACGTTTTCACATTTATCTACACCACCGATATAACGTATATGTTCTATGTATATAGGTAAATTCTAACTATGATAATTATCGGACAGTCTTTTAAAATCAGTTGGATAATATATCACGTCACTAATTCTATGTCTCGGCTTTTCTTAGCGCAATCCAACACTGTCATTCCGTTTATAATTGCAGATATTCCGTAAATGTTACGAATGGTTTCTATTTATTTCTAAGAAACGTTAGAGCTGCTGTTTAAATGAGCAATAATTTATACGTTTACACTATAATCCTTTCCTTTCCCCGTTGCTTGCTCAGTGGGTAGTGAGCACATTTGAAATTTAAGACCGCGTAACTTAGCGCCTAGATTGGTAACTCTAGACGAATGCAGTCGGCTGATAAATATTTAATAATAACAATTGTTTATCAATTTTTAACAAGGTTACAAACGAACCGGCATTCCCTAATTCCCGAATACCCTAAAATATCGAACTGCTTCTTATAGACATTCGCAATAACAGATGAGTTGTCTAACTTTAAGCGTCAGAGGGGGCGCACAGAACGCGGATTTTTCTCATCCTTTCTTTATAAGGATCAGAAGGAGAGGCGGACACGCTAGTAGAGTTACTTGCATAGTTCTTAAGCTGTCAATTACAAGATTCTATTAATCGGAATAACGATAAAGAAATGTATATTGTAAATAAAAAATCAGTGTAAAATTACGAATACTTCTGCTATATAATTCTTCGACAGAATCACATAAATATTTCATTAGTAATGGGAGTATAAACAATAATTGCGATGCCTGACCGTCCGTTGAATTTATTCGGGCGCAGATGGTTAACAATACAGCGTGTTGCCCGCGGCGTGGAGCGTTTAGATCAAATAACACGATGGCAGCGGTGAAAATTAGATATAAGAATGGAAGGGAATCATTACGTCGGCTCTTTTTATAACTTTCAAATTAAAGGGCTTTGGAACAAAAAATGTAGTCAGACCAGTTGCTTTCGAGTTATAAGAATTGAAGAAGCTCCTGTAGATAAGTTAATTTTTGCAATCAATTCAGTTGCATTGCAAGCATTAATTTTTAAATATAGAAATTTTGTATTTGTAAAGAGCGAAGGCTAATTTGTTACAGTTAAAATTGCGTTTCACTCCATGAAAATCATGTAGAAGAACTAGAATTAACTGTTACTCTACTTTAAAACGATAAGGACTTCGTAATGTCGAAAACTGTCAAGTTAACGTTCAGAATACTAAACTATGGCCCACCGTGCGGTCTAAAGGAACTCCCAATGAGACGTAAACCATAACGAAATCGAACTCCGCATACATCAAAATCACGTTCCTTTCCACGGAATATATTTATCCTGTTCGTCGACTTAAAAAAAATAAGTTTTAATTTAATTCTCAATAACAAAAAAAAATTAAACGATTTACTTTGTATTATGAAATATTCATTAAAGCGATTAAATCTTATTGAACTTGTTTTAATTGTGACTTAATTATCTTCAGCAGAAATTAACTACAATCAATTCGGCCGTCTTAACTTTTTTTACGATCGTCATTTAATATTAATTCATTTCACTAAATAATTATAAAGATATCAAAAATTATCACGTTTTTTATACATTTTTAATAAAGATAACGTATTGTCGCTTTTACATAGCGATTTGCTTTTATTATAATGTATTAAAATTATTATTCTTAATTCAGCTGTTACGTGAAATATGCCACATTCTGCCAACACTTGTAATTAAAATAATCTTCGATTAGTTTTAATTTACAAACTTAAGTTATTCTTATGGTATGTGACAATAAAGCAAGCAACACGTAAATTCCCCAAAATAGCGAACCACCCATAAACATCCATATTTGTATATGCATTACCTATCTTTAATCGACAGAGGAGGGGATGCACATCATTATCATCATCATCAGCCCTTGTCTGCCCACTGTTGAACATAGAACTTTCCCAATGCCTTCCACAGTATGCCGTCCTCCGCTTTCCGCTTCCAACGACTTCCTGCCGTCCGCACTAAGTCGTCGGCCCACCCGGAGGGAGGACGACCCATACTCCTGGTCCCCAACCGTGGAGTGAAATAAAAATCGCTAGAGAGAACAGAGTCCTTAAAGCGTTTGTAAATTCACACAGGAAAAGGTAAAAGCGGTTTCAATTCGGAAAATTAAAAACGAATAAAACTACATCCATGTGTGCTGGGTTTTTTGATCGTCGGAGCGAATAATCCGTCCTCGTTGCTTCGCTAAAAGATTGTTATGGAACGAAAAGTCGGATTAATTATTTTGAAACTATGCTTACCTTATCTTTATTTCTTTTAGGTAAAACGGAAAACAGTAATCACAGCCGTAACCCAAAAGGGTAGCAAGAGAATACAGATACAGAAGAGATACGGGAATTCAGCAGGCGACTCTTGTTACGACATTTATACACTAGGCTTTTTTGTGAATTACTGAAGAGCACGGTGGGACTGTCCATGGGTAAAAGTGCTGAGCGTTCCGGTGCGTTCCTCGGAGATCCCGGAACCCTCATCAGTTGTACTCGATGATGGCCACCGGGGGGGTTTTAGAAGGTCGAATCCTACATAACCATGTCTTCCCCCCAGATGGCAGGGTATCTTTCGAAGATTTCCCCGCCGTGAACAAAAAAAAAAAAGGCCGTAGATGACATAATTCGGTTGTATTTGGCGGTATAGCTACACAAAAGTTGAAAAATCATTTATAATTGTGTATACAATAGCTAAATTGGCCTCTTAGACTGCTTTTGTATTTTATCTATTCGATTATTCAGCTCTAACGACTGTTCGGAAAGGACTTTGTCATCGGTATCGTCAATAAAAACAATAGAACAACGAAAAAGACAAATGAACGCAACATATACAATTGTTCCTATGGGACGTTTTAATTAACACAATGAGTATAAAAGCCCACCTTTCATCGTGTTATATTTAACACAGTGTTCGAGTGTGCGTTGTATGAAATAGGAATGTTAATGGGCCTATTTCTTAATAAACAGTAATTTAGTGTGTAAATGTTTCAACGTTTATATAAATGGGCGAAAGAGAATACAATATTATATTAGAACAAAGTGTAATTACGTGCGTTTATTCCCTATTAACAGAACCCGCCGTCTAAACGGCTTTTTGTGACGAACAAAGCACATTTGTATGGGACGTGCTGAGTTTACCTGCAGAGTAAATATCGTTTCTATGAGGTTGAACGTTTAATTACAACCCTTTGTTGGGATGTTCCAGTGATTAAACAATTTGATAACATGTTTCTTGTCTTTTCTAAATTAACAAGTGACAATCGACAACAAAACTGCAATTGTTTAAATGTAAGTATTATTCCCTTCTATTTTCTGATAAGATTTTTGTCGTCGTTACAGCCGAACACCACTTATTTACGGCTCCCTTAAGTTTCGTATACTTCCATTAAGCAAAGAGGATCCCGAACCAGCTTAATTAAGAATTCCCTCTGAAATGTCGTCCCGGCGCAACCCTCGGACGGAATGGCCGCGATTGATTTTAAATGAGCAGCCGACAAAGACCACTTCGAGTGGGTACCGTTACCAACTTGCCTATTAAAACTTTGTGGTGAAACGGTGATGGGACGAGAGAATTAGTAGGGACAGAATATAATGTTATGAATACAAAAAAAAAATAAAAAAGAAGTGTCCATAACATTTTACAACACAAATGTATATTATCTAAGTAAATTTTGAGCAGTTTCTAGAGTGATCATTATCACATAACATCATCATCATCATCAACAGCCTTTGTATGCCCACTGTTGGACATAGGCCTATCACATATGTCAACATAGATTTCTTTAACAATAATTATGTGCATACTTGAAATGAAACCAAAAAGTCATTTAAAATTATCTCAATACGTTCAGGGACATGTATCCTATAGTATAGAAGTTATGACGAACTGTTCATGAAGATGGAGACAATAACAATAATAAATGCTTGTATAATGTTGTCAAGGAAAAGGCCACTATAACTCGTTTTCACACGGCAACTGCTGTAATGCTTAATTTCATATCTTACAGCCCGGCTTGCGCCGACAGCTTGCTTGCGAGGAAACGCGGCTCAACATAAATAAGGAGACAGAAAATTTTGTCGTAAGTGAGAAAATATTACAGCGGCTTAATGTTACGACGGGGGCACCTTACGGTACGCCGGCTCGTTATGTTGATTTATGACGGGGACCAGAAAAAAAAAATTAAATAAAAGTCCAACTTCGAACTGCCATGCATACCTCCAGGATAATTTATTGAAGCGTTTATTAGTTTTGTCACGATACTCATTCAAGGGTCGCACAGTTCAATAAGTATTCCATACAAAGTGTTTTATAATATTTGTGAAAAAGGGAATTGTTAGTTTTATATCCCGCAAATACGGCTCTCTCGACTTCGGATAAGCAATAAAGCTATATAAGCGGGAGTCATTGTCATACTGCTATTTTAATACCTAAACCCTCTATAACCTAGAAACAAAAACTACAATAGAATAGAGCCGTGAATGAAAAAACTCAAATACACGTTGGCGAAATACAAATAACCCAATGATCATGCGTTGATATATCAATTTGGTATGAATGACAAATGCGGTGGCAAATAATGCAGTTGTTACTAAAGTTGAAAATTGAAATACAAATTGATTAACATAAACCGTTAATTACGATCACACAGTATACAATCAATAACTCACGTCGACCCTTTTGAATACGTATGACAGTGGCACGAGAATAATAAATAACTCGCGTCTAATGGATGCGGTGTTTTTAAAAGTATAACACACATTATTAATAATTTTAAAGTCTATTTAGTAACCGATAAGGTAAAAAGTGTCAAATATAAATGACGTGAAAGTAGCTAATGTCACAATATCATGCTCAATAAACAACAATACCTAGTTAATACTATCCATAAAACAAGGATGAACTATAAAAATACGTTGAATGTTCGAAAACTTTTATATTTTTTGTTCGATGTAAAGCTGATACCGTATCTATTATTTTATAAATCCATTTAACGTTCATCAATAAGCTAAATTAATGTTGATCACGTTTTATGGTAATTTGTATGTCCTCACTACCGCTGTGTTCGAATAAAAATAATAGAGTCGTCAGCTATACACTAAACTGAATTAATTTCACTTGCAAATGCAACTTTAATCGGAACTAAATGATATCGGCAAGTCAATACTTTACGACCGACGCTTGCAATTGAATATTAATTCAATCATAATTGATAAACATTGGTTAATGTTATCGTGGTATGGACATGTTATGGGAAGTGATGACCACATAAACATGATGGTGATGAGCATGGATGGCTCTAAAGGTAGAGGAAGACGAAAGAAGATGTGGATGGATTGAACGTGTAGGATGTTTGAAAGAGGACATACATATAAAGTATGTGATATATGACGGCTGACAGAGATAAATGGAAGAGTAATACATACAGTACCGACCCTCCGTGGGGAAATAAGCAGGTTAAATTAAACAGTTAAATAGCAACAAAACATAATTTTATGTCATTAATTTCTTTACATAAACATCAATCATAAAGAGTAAGCGGAATGACATCTAGAGTCATTCTTACCTAATATGTATCGTTCATTCTGTTCGCATAATAAACATTAAAGTTCACACTCACCATGGAGGTCATTTGCGTAATAATGAGGAAAATTAAAGCCTGTATGAAATGTTTTGTTCCATATAAACGTAGAAGTTTTTTGCAATTAATTGTTAACAGGAAAACTTTTCGCATCAGCTCGTTTAGAGAGCTATTACGAACTACATTAATGAACTTTCTGCATTGTGTCGAGTTGTGAATATGAAGTGAATTCGTGTCATTAAATTATTTTCTTATTAATTTTACATTAGTTAATCAACAATAAATATTGTACGTAATTTATTGCGCAGTCTATAAACATTCTGGTTTGTCAGTTTCGAATATTAGTCAATAAATAATGCGTTTTTAAATAGTTACTTCAAAGTTTTTCCGCAATAAAAAGTCTTACCATCCCCGTGAAAGATAAACGGAAAATACCTTTTGTAACGCGAAAACTTATTTCATAAGATGCCACGGAATGAAATATTATCGAAGAAAATGAATTTTTCAATAAATCTTCGCTAAGTTTTTGAAGGTTCATTTTAGTTTACGAACAGATTTCTTTCGCTTTAAATCTTCTCAGTTTCTTGAAATTAATTGAAAACCTTGAAATCATGTTTTTAATGTATAACTAAATAAATTGAATTAAAAATAAAAGTACGTTAATACCGTACTCAGTTACATTGTTACAGACGGAACAATCATCCTTACCCCCTGTTCCAATAATTTGGCTTTATGTCATATTTTTAACGCTTGACTGAATTCCAAATGGATTTTCCGATAGATTTACTCCGAAATCTATTAATATTGTCGATCAAAATGAATTAATACACCGTATATTGCTTTTTACGTTAATTTATTGTTCTGTTTATCGTTTCGTCTTTATTACCAAAGTCATTATTATTGATTTTAGTAAAAATACTTATCATCTTCTCTAATAATTCACATAAAGTATCGTAATTGTTATGCTGACGCAGATTCACAAGTACGGTGTTCTTTTTTCTCTTGGCTACAACCGTTGACTCAAAGTTACAAGGTCTTTGAATGTTTTATTATTGTTATACAAACGTGCAAATTCATATAAAGCTATATTAATTTAAGTATTCAAACAAATGTTGTATACAGTTTGTATTAAACGATTTGAATAAAAGGTGTTTGTCATTTCTCCAATGTCGGTATTACCTTTTGATAGGGCAACCTCGATCTATATCAATTAGTATGTTGCTTGAT
>JAODUI010000032.1:2216294-2228361 GCA_027563995.1 Papilio gigon
TAGTACCGTTCCCACTCACCCTGAAGATGAGCCCCCGATGGGCTCGAAACTAATCGGTACTGACACCGAGTTACACGTGAGTTAAAGCCGTTTTATAAATTTATATTATTTAAAGATTTAAAAAACTGTAAATCTTTTATTAGGGGTTGATTCTTGATGGTGAGCAGGCGCCGTCAATGGCTACGTCTTATGTATTTTTTTATTATTGTATTATTTATAAGAGCTTTACATTATATTCTACTTATGTAAACTCGAGCCACTTCTGTTGAAGTAAAGAGTGGTTTTGATATTTTGATTTTTAATATAGCTTGTTTAAAAATCGCATGTTCGCAATATCCGCTCACATGAGTGGACGTGGCTTTAGCAAATGCCGAGCTCTTCATAAAATCATCGCAACATTCTTATTCTAGGTGCAGTAGAATGCATCCTATCTAGAAATAGATGGACCGCAAATAATTTAAATTTATAAAAAAAAAAGAAAAAAAATATCCACTCATTTATGATACTAACCGTATAACATATGGTAAATATAAAGCAAAAATTTCAAATAGTAAAAAACTGTTACATTTTGTTATAAGAAAAAAAAAATCATGCTAAAGAAGTTTTATTACACCTAAACAGTTTTGTGTTACACGGAATTACTGTTTTTCAGAGCAGAGGTTTATATGATAAAAGGCTATACTTTTCTCATAAATCTTGATTAGAATACCTTAGTTTATGTAGTTGGTGTAAGTACGATTGTTGTTTGATGAATGGAACAAGAGTAAAACTATCTTATGTTGATATAACCCACTAGATGGCGCTATAATATCGCCAACTTTTGCTTCAAAATAGAAAATAAGTTTGTATTATTTGAACATAATCTGTTAATTAACAAATCGCTTTCATAGTTTAAAATTAAACAAAATGTCCTTTTAAATTATATATTCAAAGTAATTTCAAATAATAAACATCAGAGAATTTTGTCTCACTCAATAAATTTCAAAGAGCAAATAAAACAATGATAACAAAGCCTGAAGACAAATTAATTAATATCGTTGTTCAATATTAACTCGAATCGTTTACATTTCCGTTTTGGGAACCTCGTCGCTCACTCTGGCGAGAACTAAATTCTTCTCGGTGCCTTGGAGTCTTTTGGGTTCTAAGGCGGATCTCATTTCCAGAGCTCGCGTGTCCGTTTCTAGAGAATGTTCTTTATCAGCCAAGTCCAAAGAGATCTTTATCGAAGCTGATTCTAAGGAGTTATACGTTGCTCTGAAATGTTCACACAAATGTATTTAGGTAAAAGTTCTAGGTGTAAGTCGGGACGCAAAAAATGTTGGCATAGTGAATCGGCCACGAACAGACCAAAGTGGAAGACATTACTCGACTATGCTCGACCCTCAAAGGGATGTAGACTTAAGGTAAAAAGTCGTAAGTGTGGTTTAATTTTACTTTCATTGACTAGCTACGTCATATTACAAAACATAAAAGTTCTTCAAAAGCAACATTTCAATCTTTACTATTAAAATTTTTTGTCCCCTCTATGAAATCCTGAACCAACGGTTCAGAGGTTGAAATTTTGTTCCAAATAAACTCATAACTTCTAAGATGTTACGTTTTGTGTAAATGAATAAATGCATTAACAAATTGCGAGATTTTGAATTGCAAAAATACGAAAGCAAGATCTTTTGTGATTTTAAAACGTAAAAGGATTCAACAAAGGTATTAAAGTGTTTTATATTCATCCGCTTACATAAATCTTAAGGGAAGCGTTGCTCAGATATAACTTCCAAGAATATCTAAATTAGAAAATTATAACGGGTGGTTCTTTTTGGTAAATTTTAATGGCTCTGTGAACGATTTTCGACCCGCAACCTTTCTCGTGGATTAAGAAAAAAGTGTCCGATAAAATGCCTTTGGCAATGTTTCTATATTTTGCGTCTTTAAATGTTCAGTTAAGCGTTTATTTTTAACTCTCTATAAAATTGCAGGTTACTGCACTGAAAAATCACTAATTCTAAACTGTAAATGTTGAACTACGAAATTATAATGAAAGTTCTAAGTCTATAGCACTTACTTGGCACAATCCAGTTTTTCTTGTAGCTGACGTATAGTTTCCTTCAGATTCTGTACTTCTTCCTTCAACCCGATGTCCGCTTCGTCCGCAGCGAGCTCGATGCCGGGACGGTACCCGCGAGTCTCCAGCCGAGTCTCTGCTACTTTCAGAGCATTGATCTTATCAGAGAATTGCTCTCCCATTATCTTTAGTTCAGCTGCTAGCTTGTCCATATTTTCTTCCATCTAGAATATTATTAGCAGTTATAATGGGCCATCAATTCATAAGTCACGGACGAAGGATTGGACCCTATTCTAAGTAGTATAGTTCTAGTAGAGTTAGTTCTGTATATTATTATTTACCAGTCCTCAAAAAAAACGTTAGAGAAGCTGCTACAAATATCGATTTAATTAGCCTATATCGCTCTCTCTTTCTGGTTCACTCCACATCATGTATACTTTTCTCTGTCATGTAACGAAAAATGATGATGCAATTTTAACTCCTATTTCTTGCTTCTCTTAATTAAAATAAAAGAAACCTTCATCCTTTGCCACTCTAGCTCGTTCCTCGCGCGTTGTGTGTCATAGATTCGCTTGCGCATCATATAGTTGGTGACGTCAGTTTGCGCGCGCAGAGCGTTGCGGGCGCGCTCGCGGGCCACGAACAGCGACTCGCGAAGTCCCAGCGTATCCTGAAGACCATCCTCTGCCATTCTTTTCGTCGCCTCACATTTTTCTAGCCATTGTTCGTTCGTTATCATTCTGAAATTATAAATCAACGTAGCTCCTTATTGTTGTGCTAATTAATTATGATAATCAGTGTTATTTCGAGAAAAAGTATTTAAAGACGCTAATAAAATTCGACATAAAAAGAAGAGTAATCTAATTTAGTAATTATATTTACAGTAGGCAAATCCTTAGTTCTAAAATAGGAATCTAATTTTATAATTATTTTAACCTTTTAGGCGTCTTCAAAGGATCTGATTTGTAAGTGATGTTGGCACAGTCCTTATCCAGATTCAGCATGTCCTTGTCGATTTGTAGAGCTTCATTTTTATCATTGAGATCGAGTTGTAATTTGAATTTTATAACCTCCAGCTTGTTAATCTTCTCCCAAGCTGATTGACAACGGTCTGTCAGTAATTTTTTGTTGCTTTCAGTGACACATAGTTCCTAAAACAGTATAGATTATTATAACTGTCTTAAATGCAAAAAAAAATACTTGATTAATATATTGGGATTCGGAAATTAAATTTTTTTGAATACGCAGAAAGTTTTATAGTCACGTGAATAGTTTTTTTAATTACATCCAAACTATTGTACAAACAATATGCACAAATCAATTTAATTAAAATTGTGACACGCAAAAGGAACAATAAGACAATAATATAAAATCTAAAGAAGTCTAAGGTCGTAACTAAATTTAGCATATTTCCTCGCCGGAAGCGATACTTGCAGCATGACAATCGGCAGTCACAATTTGACACTGTACAATGGAGACAAAGTGGTCTAAACGTTTATCTTTTTTATCATACCATTGTTGAATTGGAAGCCGGAAAATAGCAGAAGCAAATCAAAACCTCTTTCCTATTCCTGTCACATGACCATCATAATATGTAACTTAATATATTTGAGACGGTGTATTCATTTTATTGTTACGCATTCAAAACTCAACAAATTGTAAAAAACTGTACATGTTTTCTTGATAAAATCAACGCCTTCGGCACCGCGTGTAATCTAATTATACAAATTTGTACCTTCTTTAATTCAGTGTCAGCAAGATCATAAGTCAGCTCTGTGCTTCTTCTTCCGTCTCTGTTAGATAAGCACTCGGAGCAAATCAATAGAGGTACATTTAGTTGTTCCAACTCTCTTTCCGTAGACGCCTTCTCTTCTTTCAATGCGTTCATTTCTCTGTCCAGGCGATCCAAGAGTTCTTGCAGTGTCGACTTCCATTGTTCAATCTCGTATACTCTAGATAAAGCAAAACAATTATGTCAATTAAAATGATTATTAGTTTTCATTCATCAACATTCATTTAATCTCCTTGAAGTAATTTTCGCACGCGTTGTTGTTAATTACTAAGAGAGAATATCTTAGTGTAGATTTCTAGTACTAAATCTACACTTAAAAGTGTAACGTGATAGATAGTTGCTTGTTAGCAGGTAACTCCGGTTTTGAAGCGCCAATAGCCTGATAGTTACGGACTATCGATCTAGCGGCCGTGGGTTCGAAACCCACCATTCGACTATTGTCGTGTACCATATATTAACACAAGCTTTTTCAAGCTTATCAGGAATGGTTACAAATATTAGTAAATTAACTAAAATATATTTAGATTTTACAATAAAAAATATGAAAAAACTCCAAGTTTGACAGAGTAAGATATCGGTCTGGAATACATTGGGTGCTTAGTATTTTTTTTTAATTCATCGCGAAGGAAATCGCTTGTAAATGCTAGTTTAATAAACGTTCCGTACCTTGCTCTCAGGCGATTGTTGTTATGATAAATGTCCCAGTCAGTCTTAATTCTAGTTTCATTCCGCAGCTGCCGCGCGCTGTGCCGGAGATCGAAGGCGTCTGCACGTCGAGTATCCGCTGTCACCTTAAAAAGCACATTTTAATTTGTTATTACAAGTTTAAACTAAATGTTCATTGAATTATAACATATGCCGGTCGCACTAAATGATCTTTTTTTTATACAAAAATGCTTCACCTCGGATGGATGTGTTTTTTATTTATTTCTATATTCGTTTTTGCTATAGATTATAGCAGTAACATAATATGGATGGTGATTTTTGTTACATTAAATTTCTTTACTAATGTATACTTCTTTTCTTTTATGTTGAAAGTTAACAAGACTATAATGTTAAGAAACAGTTTAAATGTTTAAGGAATATACGTACTAAGGTATTTGGCATTATCAGCGTAAAGACGTAAGTTTTGGAACGTTTTAGGTGAAGGCAAAAATACTCCATCTGCCGCCCTGAATAATATCATACGACATATGTTATGCAGATAGTGGCACACTGATCTGCATGTACAATGACTCCATTCGTATCCTAACCGTGTTAGAAATACACACAGAGTTGGATACATTTCTGACCTCTTTTGTATACAAATGTATTCATTTACACGCAAGTTTTTTTTTTAAATAACGACCGGGTCTTTCAGTGGGTCGGAATTTAAATCCACATCTATAAAATATATTAAATAACTTCGTCTTTACTTAAATTTTAGTTAATTAAGCAAATCTTTGAATATGATTTCTATTTTATCTACTTTGCTAACGAAATCCTTTATTACCCTTTACAAGTATTATGTAAAATCAAATTATTTTACAGTTCTATCGAAACAAACATGTAGAATATTGTTAAAACACGACCCGGTATTGGAAGTCATTGTAAAGTGGAATAAAAGATGCGATATAATAAGAAGTATTGCGATGTATAAAACAAAAATGAACAGTAAATAATTTTCTTTGAGCTCATTCCAATTTTTTTGTTCTACATTATTCCCATTTGTCATAACGACTATTCATTGATACAAACATAAATAAATAAATGACAATATTTAGTCGAATATGGCAAAAAAAATACTATTGTTGAATACAAAATTATACAAGACAAAAGCTATAACTGTGAAAGTTTCGCAAAACTTCGCAAAATATACGGGGACAATCCCTAACGATGCAGTATGAATGCCAATGGGATCGTTTCAACTTTTGTAACTAAAAACAAAACTTAACCGAAATGAATATTTACAACGGTACATCTAGACTTGAATAAAAAATCACGTTTTGCCCCGAGAGAGGGTGTACAGTTTGCAAGAAATAATTATTAAAAAAACCCTTGGTATTATTCTACGGGAGAAAAATAAAACCGTTTTGTTGGTCTGAATAATGTAATGCAATGAAAACAATTTTTTAAATTAGACGAACAGAAACCTACATCAAAGTTGATATCAGATTTACAAACGTTTATTTTAAACGTTTCTGATCAACTCTACCGTTCAGGTGCGGTCTTGTAACGGAGTCGTGTAATTAAAAGCCTCGTTATTGCAGTGGTATACTGGAAACGTAATTAACACGTCCGGGTTCGATTACCCGAAATCTACTGCTTAACGAAACCCAATGCGAACAACCAATTACATACTTCTTAATATCAGAAATGAAACAGCACGTTTTAGTATAATATAATGTAGATAATTTTATTTCTTTAAAACGGAAAACTAACTGACAATTATTATTAGTAACTCATTAATATTTGCATGAGCATTATGCCTTGTTATTACGCCTGAGCATGTTTCGCTTAATTATCTAGTGATCTTGCGGCAAAATAAAACGCAATGCAAGCTGCAAACGTCTGCGACACACCACAAAGGAATCCTATATTTCCGTAATGCAACTTAATTAATGTCCCAATATTACACTACATATTATAACAAACTGTTTGACTAGAAAGATGGGTTCAAACTTTAAACTCTACTTCGCTAAAATTTATACAAAAAACAAAATAACGAACAAGCGTGATCTTGTCACTGCCTGTCAAAGCTGTACCAAAAGTAACCTCATGCACAAGTCATTGAATAATAACATAGACTCAATAACTTTTAAGAATATAGATTACACTAATATTGTTAATTGTCTTACAATATAAAACTTTCATGCTGCGTACTTCTTCTGTTAATAACTCTGTACAGATCTAAACTATTGTTATAGTCTAGCTTTAATATTCTTTATTTTATTTTCAAGATTTTATCTTGTAGAAAGGAGAGCTACGTTTAGTTGCAGATTTAAAAAGATCAACAGATTAGCGAAGGATAAAAATACGTTACCTGTAATCCGTAGAGGCGGGCGTCCCAGTCGGGCAAACTTAAATGCGGCAAAGGCTTTTCATAAGTCACGACAGACTGCATAATTATAATTTATTCTTTAATGTGTAAGAAAAATGAAATTAAATGTACAAAAATTATTAAAACCTTCTATCAATTTTGAGTACTGACAAAATGTTTCAAGTGTGTTCGAATTTCAAAATATTTAAAAAAAAAAAACATTTTGAATTAAAAAGAAATTTTGATAAAAACTTTTTCGTTAAAAAAAATTAACAAAGGATCCTTCGAGTATAGAATATTCCTCATTTCTGCAAGATATATTGATAAATATACTAGTCTCGACTTTTCCATACATTGATAGATCGACGTGTCTTAAAGTTGTTCGTAAGTTCTATGCAAACTGAAACTAACTTTTATATTGCACCAGCGGAAAATATTCGTCGTCCGCTGTGTTTGTATCTAGCTAAATATATTCAATTTTATACTAAAATAACTTTGAACAAAAAACTTAAAGAAATAAGCTAAGCTTTAAAATAGTTCAAAATGAATACATCAATGTTAACTGAATTACAACTTTAAATATCGACTTCTAAGTACTTTAGTGAAATAATGGCATTAAATATGTGAACATAATAGAACCGAAAATGTGATATGTTGAAAATTCCTTCCTATTTTTTGCACAACGAAGTTACAAAGGCGTCAAAACTGTCTTAACGCCTTTTTAAAAAAATAGTGTTTCGTCCCTGCTTGCTTTGGGGTACACTGTCGCGCCTCAGCACAAACAATAAAGCATAATTTGAACATTAAGATAAAAAAGAATAAACGACAGCGTGTTTGAAAGATTAATGTAAAAAACTAATAGTTGAATTGTTTTTGCAAACAATGAAAAATTCCTTTAATTATTAAATGACATTTTGTTTAATAATAAAGTACTAAATTATAATACAACATAGGAGGATCTGCATTTAATTGAAACTTAAGTTGGTACATAATGTAATTTTAAACTAATGCAGCGCCTGCCGTTATGATAATGTTGGCGCGGCAAGTAAGTTTAATCATTTACATTGCTAATATTAATTGTCAGGGGGGATTTTTTTTAAATAAAAATTATAATTTTAATAGTACAGAATCTAATTATAATATTAAAACTGACAACATTGGATTAAATATGTACATGTCACTGTTTATATATCAATACCAATGAGAAATTACTACAAATTAATGAATTAATGAAAGCAGCCTGTGTCAAATAAACTTGTGCACTAAATTACACTGTAAGCAATAGCAATGTATAAATGAATTTTTATTTCAATTGAATTCGACTGTAGAAAGTGTATTCCGATAATTCATGTAATTATTTAAATAACATTAATACGTGAAATGTATATAAATAAACTGTAGTCCTTTACAGGTTTACCAAAACCAAACATTACCGAAATTAATGTGTACAAAGGTCCGACGCCGTTTGAATAAATTGACATTTTATTTTCGCAGAGAAAAAGCAATTTTAAGCCAAATTAAACATTGTTAAATTTGTTTGGTGTAATAACAAATTGAAATCAGAGTTTGATACTGTTGCTGTTATATTTAAAATTAACTTAAATAATTACCTCCTACTACGAATAATATAATATATTAATCGATTGCAAGATTTTTTTAAGCAGCACTTTAACTGTTATTCTTGTGAAAATCTTTGCTTTTTGCTTATGAATTATAACTGAATTTAAAACAAATTTATTCTTTCTTTTACTGTAAATAACTATGTAGTGATTAAAATTATGTAGAGGAAAAACTTTTAATAAATACATTTTATGCTGCATGTAAAATAAAAACGTGTCTGTGAATATGCATAATATCGTCGTTCCAAAGGGATCGTTTGATAAATTGTAAGATTGTTGCATTTTTATATCGCAGACTTTGTGATTTTATTTGAGTGGTTTATTACATTTAGTGGTTTCAGTTTTCAAGAAGTAGAGTAAAAGTATTTTATTTCAACCTTTATACGTAAAAGCAGGAACCATTAGTTTAGTATTTACCACGAAATAACTCTTAAAGGTAAGATGAAGGAAAACGGAGGATTGTGGTTTTTGAGGATCGTAACGAAGCTCAGTGTAGAAAAGACCGTTGCGTTTCTTTAGAGATCTCGGAACAATCTATTCAAGAGGCAAAGAAAGGCTGTGCCCCTAAGTTTAACAGCGTGATGATATAATGTTTAAAACCTGTCGTGAGTATAGCACTTGTTTCTACAAAAAAAATATTCCATTCTGAGCTATGTTTGCTCAGATCTTATGTAACAAATTTTAGAAAAGAGATGTAAATATAGATAGTAGGTATACAAAAGGCAAGAAAAGTTCTTTTTGATAGTGGCAACTTAATTTTTGAAAAATTAAGGTCATGTAATAATGTCATTTGTTTAAAAAGATAGAGAACATTCTGTATTCATCTAAGAAAATAAATTTGGTACATTGTTCTTCAGAAAAAAATTAGTTCAACGGCATGTTGACCTAAATAATGTAGCGGAACAAACTTTTAAATTACTTATTTAACAGTCTGCACCAACAATGGGACTCTTAGAACTTACAAACTTATTCTAAATAGATTCACAAATTCAATTTACTAACCTCAATGACTGTCGGATAGATTTGACACAAAATAATGCTTAAATACCCTCAGTGTCATCTCAAACATCTTTGCTAAATGATTAGGGTTATAACTGAGATAGGTGGTAACGCGAAAAAAGTCTGTTTAGCATCTGAATTTTAATCCTTTTTTTAATAATAGCAGATTTTTATTAATCAACTAATATTTACTTTACCATTCCAACTAAATACGAGACTTGTGCTAGGATATGGTTCACGACAATAGTCTTATCGCGGAAGTCGAACTCTCGACCATGTGATCGGAAATCCGTACTGTGAACCACTAGACTATTGGCGGTTGATATAAAGACTTAAATTTAATTATTTTAAACATAATATTACTAGCTGAACATTTCACTTTCAGATTAATAGTTTCAGCAATTTTCTAATTTATAATTAACATCAGAATTGATATTTCAAAATGTCACATTTTATTCATACATACGAGTCAAAGTTCTATTGTGATTTGTAAGGTGGTAAAGGAGCAGGCTACGGAAGAAATTCTCTAAAACAGCGAAATCTATACAGAAGGTAACGTGTAACTTAGTTTCCTTTTTCGTTTTTATTATAACAAAATATTAGAAACTGTTTTATATTTTAATTTAAATTTTTAAATACTTTCGACATATTTCAACGTAGACACGATTAAAAATGAATTCGTTAAAACTAAATACCGATGTCGGATACGTCAGGCTAAGGGTAAAATTTAAATTGACATTTTATCCGTAGTTAATTATAAGTCAAATTGTATACGACAGAATTTAATCAAATTTTATTTAGTACCGACTAAAACTTCTAGCAGATTGTTACTACTCCAGATGACCTTCAAAATTATTATAAACATGAATTAAAAATCATAAGATTTTAATTGTAAAAGGAATTTAAAAAACAATACAACATTGCAATTGCACAAAGAGAAAGACTGAGTGTGTCTTAATTGACTCTAATAAAGAATTTTCTAGTATAATATATTCTTATTTTATTCTTTACAAACTTAACAAAGATCTTAAATAAGCGACGTTACCGCATCTATCGGCAAATAAAAAACACAAAAATTGTTTTATAGTTGTATAAGTAGGTATATATAAAAACTTTCAGGAAATTGAACTTGAATATATATAATGTTATCAATATTCTAAAAATATTAAAATAAAACAAAACATATGAATAAATCAAAATAAAGAATAAAGTAAAAAAACATAAATTAATAAAAAATAATAGTCTACAGAATTTAGTTTATTTTATCTGTGATTATGTTTGCAACTTCATGCTGCACCCGCTGCGCTCAGCCTCCGCCCCTGTTTGTGTTTGTCAGCCATCATGCATACAGTATTTTTTAATACTTATCTCTCTTATATTTATAATTAAATAAAGTGATTAAGCCTTAGTGTTGAGTATTTCATTAAAATACGTGACTCTCAAACTACCACAAACAAATAATTAAATTAATTCCCAAACTAAATGTACAGAGGAAAAAAGAGGACCGCGAGTCTGTAGATGCATTAAAAGAAATATAATATACGTAAATGTTAAAATAAAACCGTTTAAAAAGTTTCCGGAAATAAATCGGTTACGAGTATTTATGTAGCGCAGGAACAAGACAGATTTATAAAGAAGTTTCTACCAGTAAACTAAACAGACAGTTTTAACGAAACATTTGTAACGGTTTAAACTTTCCTAATTTTCCATTGGGTCCTTTAGTGCAGTAACAGACTAAGTTAGAATAGGACTTGTTAGTACGTTATGATTTTAACTTGTTAATCGTAGGAAATACATTAAAAACACGAGCTTATGAGTCGCCAATAGCCTAATGGTTAAGGGTACGGACCGATCTGGCGATTGTGGGTTCGAATCCCGCAATTCGACTATGCTTTTTAGCTTTGCAAGCTTTATAGGAAAGGTTACAAGAATATTAATAAATGAAAAAAAAAAATACTACATATATTTTTTAAGCAAAAATTAGTGGGTCTATATTTAAAAACATAGATGCAGTGTCAAATCCAAAGTTATTAAAAAAAAATGTCGTTCTTAATTTGAATGACTCAAGATCGATATTCCCATTACATGCTTAGATAGTTTGATTTAAATTCGACTTTTAATTTGAAATTGAATCAGAAGCAGAAATTGATTTTGTCCGGCAAAATATTAATTGATAAAGTTCTGATGTCGTTAACATAAGTTTAATTAACATTTGAATTTGTGTTGGTTGACATTTTTATAGTTAAGAATTTTTTATATTAAAAAATATCTTTATAAAATCTTCGTATAAAGAATTCGACAAATCAAGCATTGTTACACAAGAAACAACTATATTTGGAACAAAACTAACGATTGATCTTTCCCTTTTGACTCGATTGTCCGTTTACGGTCTATCAATTCTGAAGTATGACATTCTTTACGTATTCCACCCTCATGTCAAAGACATAGTCAATTGGTGGAATTGATTTATGTTTAATTAAATACTATTCTATGCATGTGTTGTATATCACTTATAAAACGGCTTAACTCACGTGCAACTCGGTGTCAGTACCGACTAGTTTCGAGCCCATCGGGGGCTC
>JAODUI010000032.1:2232154-2243687 GCA_027563995.1 Papilio gigon
GACGACCAGACTTCTAGTAGCGAAAGTGCCTAAAGTGCCGGGAGAGGTAAACTATTCAAACTATTGTAGTATTGATTTAATTACTTAAGTGAATATGTGGAGAAATAAAAATAAAGCTACATAAATGTTTGAAATTTTAATTTTCCATTAAAATGTTTAATAGTTACAGCTGTGAGTATAAAAGCTGTACCTGGTTCGAGGGATGAGAAAGTTTTGAATTGCATTAACGCCTGTCGGGCGAGTTAAAATAATAGTTCCTAACTACGGTCTAAGCTTTGATGAGTCAAAGGCTACTTTGTAAGCGAGCTTTGCGGTGGCATAAATATTTACTGCATTTGGTTTCGAGAAGCAAGCAAGTGGATTATCTTTTTGGCATGTCTTTCTATCCAAGTACAACTTAATAACGTAGAAGAGCATAGTCAATATGCGCTTACTAAACTAACGCGTACCATCTTTCGACCACCTCATCACTTGAGAATAGGTGGGATCGTGATCGAGTGCAATTTAATTCTATACATTTAAAAAACCCTAAGATGTATTAAATATTTACTATCGACCTTTCACTACCATTATTAGTGTAAAACTCCGATAGTCTAATGGTTAAGAGTAAGGAATTCCGACCATTAATCGAGAGTTCCAATCGTGTCATCCGCAGCGCAGCGCAAGCGTAGAGCCTAGTTGAAATAGTGTACAAGATATTATTAAGCTAATAAAATTTTTCTGATATTCAACAAGAAATAAAGGAAGCAATCATCAGCAAAGCTTTAAGCATTCCATATTCATTTTTTCTCTGGAACTTAATGTGACCCCTACAAAGTTATGTTCCTTACAAAGTCGCACACATCAATGCATTATAATTCAACATACGAGTTATTTGTCTGTACTAAATCAATATTCGATTTGTATTCATGTACTCCACATCATTCAAATCTGACGTTATGTGACATACATCACGACTCTTTAAGCAGACGGTCATGTAACACGAAGCTAATATGCTAGAAAGTATATTTATTTGAATATATCTTAACTTAGATACTTAGTTGATACCTATAAACGATTCTTAAAGTCTCCAACATTAATAAGAGATACTTACAATCGTCATTAGCCTAATGGTTAAGGATAGTGACTACCGATCTGGCGGTCGTGGGTCGAATCCCATCATTGGACTATTGTCGTGAATCATATCCTAACACAAGCTTTTTCAAGCTTACCATGAATGGTAATAAGAAATAATAGTGAATTAACAAAAAAATCCTAATAGTTTAATAAAATAAAATACGAGAGAGATAGGACAGAGATGGATAGATTGCCTCCTAAGTGATAGGTTTCTCAATAGCTATTACCACAGATAATAAATTGCTATTACGAGCCCTTTAACAATCGTATTTTTTATTATTTTCGTTACTTTAATATTAACTTGATTTACGATAAATCTTACAATATTTTAATCGCTAATCATTTCAATTAGTAACTAGTCTCGGATAGCGGCCAGTAACAACATCTATAGTCATCTACCACAAATGTTAACAAATATTGTTGATGCATTAAAAATATTTTTTACAATTAGAACCGAAGTTATTTTTTTTTTATAAACGACAAAACAGCAGATCGCCAAATTAGGAATCTAACTTTACTTCTAAATAATTGCAGTATACTCGTTTCGGGCACTGACGAGACCTGCGTTTGCGGCAACCGACGCCATTTTTATCAGTGTTGCAATTACTAAATATTGTGTTCTATATTACTAACATTCATAGTGTTGTCACTACAACACTATATTATTAATTCCTAACAATATATATAAAAAGCTATGGTAGTTATAATGTTGCCAATTGATACAAGTTTTAACTATACTACTGTTCAGTTAAGACAGTATAGTAAATGTAATGAATCGAGATCATCTGTCGTTTTTGTTAGTTAATTGTGGCCTCAAAAAACTTACAACTAAAATCAGATTGTAACTTCGGCTTTGAGCTGGCAGATGTGTTTTATGAGCTTTACACGAACAAGTGTAATGATCAAACTTTTATAGTTAAGTAGCTTTATCTAAAATAATATAATTTCCGTATAATATACTACATTACAATTTATAACTCAACTCAAATATTATATTTCAAGTCAAGCGCTTTTATGTCAGAACCATACAACATTAAAGAAATCTTATAGAGTAATTAAATTTAGCCCTGTTTTTAAATCGGGTCAGTAAATCAGTTGCAGTGAGGAGCCCTTTGACTTAAAAAGGTTCTCTCGTGATGATAATTATAGTAAGATAAGATTTCGTTGCTTGTTTTTTTTTTTATAAGTGCCTTTAATTTGAATTATTCAGCGCTTCGAAGAACCTCATAGTTTCCTAAAGTTAAGAATGAAGAGGCCGAAGTCAAGTACACATTTAGTGTACATTGGTTGACATCACACAACCTTTTTCATATACGTGCTGGTTGCTTCACCATGTTTTCATGTATTTTTTTCTTTACAGTATCCACTATTCATATACCTTCCTTCATTCACTGTTAATATTGTATGCACAATCATTTTTTTTTACTTTAAATTAAGTATCGAAGCAACTGCGCCGTGCTTTGATACAGACTGGTGAGTTTAAAATGTACTTAAGTCTACTTTAATGTCTGTACATAACTACGAACGCAACGTAAATCTGTAAACATATTATATCTATTAAACCGACAAAGCTATCCGTAATATAAATATAAATAAAGATAAAAATATATCTGAAATTTGAATATGAAATGCTTCAAATATAGAATATTCCCTTGCACGAGGCGAACTAGAAAACTGAGTGAAACTCGGCGATGCTAAGAACGCCCGGCATTATCATAAATCAATACTCGTATATCTGCTTTATATTTTAATATTCAAGTCATATTACTTTTAAAACCTTATACCATAAATTAAACATAATTCCACTCCATGGACCACTTGTTTATAACAATTTATTATTTGAAATTCTAACACAATTTTTTTTTTCATAAAAATATTAGTAGATTTTTGTTAATTCACTAATATTTCTCGTAACCATTCCTGGTAAGCTTGAAAAAGCTTGTGTTAGGATATGGTTCACGATAATAGTCGAATGTCGGGATTCAAACCTACGTACTAGATCGGTAGTCCATACCCTTAAGCATTAGGCTATTAGCGCTTCAAAATGTTCTACAAAAATTACTTTTTAAATTAAAGACTTAGGTGCATTCGATCAAGTTTATTGATCATAAGAAAACAAAATTAAATTTTTAGTATTAAGCCAAAATTAATATACAAATCCAAGACATCAAGACGGTATTACCCATTAACACAAGATTAACTCCGAATTCTCAAAGGAATGTAAACTTACTAGACTGATTGGCAAAGTGATGTTTATTTAATTACGTTTACAAGAACGAGATACTGTTTAACGTCAGTGCACTGGAATAGTACGTCATTTGAATCACTAACAAAACTTCATTGCATAACTGCGTAGATGTTTTTTCAATGAAGACGTACTTATCTTTCTAAATATTATCATAATTGGGTTGTACTTCGTTGAATAAAAATTGAATTCTATATTTAAATCGGATCGAAAACATAAAGAGTGTAAAATTTAATCACACATATAACTAAGTATACAAAAATAAGGTACTGATTAGTATAATTGTAGTATTTTAAACGCGGACAAAGTCTTGGGAATATTAAATTATTTTGTAATTATAAAAGGAAATTGTAATTTAGTAAAAAAAACTTTTAAACTCTTGAGAAGTAAAAGGTTAGCGTAGTACGGACATGTTATGCAAAGAGATGATGAGCACATAAACAAGGTGATGAGTTTAAATGTAGATGGCTATAAAGGTAGAGGAAGACTGAAGAAGGTATGGATGGATTGCGTGAAAGAGGATATGTGTAGGAAGTGTGTGGGTTCAGATATGACGGTTAACTACATGCATGGAAGAGTAGTACCTACTGTGCCGACCTTCCATAGGGAAAAGGCCTGGTTGATGATTAGTAAGAAAACTCATAACCGATTATTTTACTTGTTAAAGACTTAATTCTTTAACAGTTTAACTTTTTTGCTTACAGCAAAGTTGTCACTGTGTAAAGATAGAAATTGTTACACTCACCAACAACTTGTATATTACCATGCTATTTACATTCATGGTTCTGCAGCCGTCCAATTTGGGCAGGCTTAGTTGCGGTTGAATTTAAATTGTGCGTCCTAACAACTATACTTTGGTAAATATCAAAGCAAATCGTACAAAAAATAGTTGACGATTTTTGATTTATAATGAATATTTTTTTATTGGTTACTGGAGTAGATATTGAAATTACAATCGAGAAGTTTAGCGTATTTTTTTAAAGAAAACTGTTATCACCATCATCATCATCATCTGCCCTTTCCTGGTCAGAGGCCCTAATGCCTTCCACAATAAGCTGTCCTCTGTCTCCCGCAACCAAGAAAACTATGATCACAATATTTTATGTTACATAAATTCACTGCTGTGTAACATATTAATGTCTGCAAAAATTTGGACAGTATGCAATATCTTATATAAAACGCTAAAAGTAAAAATAATGAAAATACTACTAATAAACTAGTCTAGACTAGTTTCGAGCCCATCGGGGGCTCATCTTCAGAGTGAGTGGGAACGGTACTATAACGCGTTCGCGGCCCGTCGACAAAACTAGTCGGTACTAAGACCGATTTACACGTGAGTTAAGCCGTTTTATAAATAGTATAGTGAAATGTCTCACGAACTTTTTAATATTTTAATAATGAAAATATAGATTATCAAAGGACGANNNNCGCGTTCGCGGCCCGTCGACAAAACTAGTCGGTACTAAGACCGATTTACACGTGAGTTAAGCCTTTTTATAAATAGTATAGTGAAATGTCTCACGAAATTTTTAATATTTTAATAATGAAAATATAGATTATCAAAGGACGATAGAATCATTGCATACATTTCGTGATGTATTGAGGAATCAGCGAAGTGTCAACTGAATGTACACCCCGAAGTGCTGGCTTGCACAATTCAGTGAGTTCACGTATTATCTTATTAAAGTGAGGTCTGTACATAAAAACTATCACAAAATTGTTTAATTCAATCATATTTGACTACAAAACTCCGATAACAGATAAACGAAAATTAAAATTTTTACACTGACACACAATGATGCAACATGATTACGTAGCTGGTTAATTTTTTTGATTACAGAATTGAAACGAGGTTAATGACATGTTAAGAAAGGCATATACAGTAATGGGCCACAAAGAATAACAATACTTTATGTATCAACAACATCACAAATAGTTTGGAAGTTTGCCAAGTCGAGCTTAGTAATAATATTGATTAAGTTCACTGTTGAACCAACCAATAAATAAAAGGAAAAAAAACACAAACGAAATTTCCCCAAAATATCTATAACTAAAACTAATAAAGCATCTGTAGTTCCTCTAGTATTGCCGATGTCCATGGGCGTCAATGATCGCTATTGTGATCTCGCCGCTCGTTTGCCCCTTCTCGCATAAACAAACTTCCTTAAATTATTTACATAACTATTTCGTAATTCAAATCAATAACTTTATTTCTCTTATTAGATTAAATGAAAAAAAAACACGCTTTTACATTAAACACTGATTAGAATGTAATAAAAGATTTTTTACAAAAGAAAAATTCCTTACAATAATTTACAGTCGCGGTCTGATGTCGTTCGCAATTTGGAAGACTTTTATCTGTCGACCAGGAACCGCCTAAATTACCGCGTAATCCTATCGGCAAGACATTTTTCATCCCATGTACCTATTCATTACTTCAAATTTTTATTTGGAAACTCGAATTTAAATACTATTAAAGTATATTTTATTGTAGTAATTTTCTCGGTGTGTAAGCAACGACAAATATGAAGAAGAAATAATACTATAATTGATTTTATTTCGGACTGAAAATGCCCAAAAACAGAATGTAAGGTTGGGAAGACAATGCTTTCCATTAGTTCATTTTTTTATGTAAAAGTTAACTTATATATTTTATATTACAACTTAATAAACAAAATTTTATAAAAATTTTCCATTACATGGAACATCTTACATACAAGTTGTGATACCGTTTACAGTAAAATCCTTAAATATATGCAATGTACTTAATTAATGTATCATTCATGACTTAATCTAAAAGCGCTGTTTGTCGACGCAAGAAACGTAATTCCTTTCGTTCTGTTTAAATCAACTTGCTTAATGTCCTTACACGACATGAGCACAATCTTCTCCCTCGTTCATCCGGAGTAAACCTCTTATTTCCTAAGAGAAAAGACATAATTTACACAACACGTTCTAACACTATTATACAAAAATACGATATTACAAATAATAATTAAACTACGTAGAATACTAAATATAATTAATAATTAAAAAAAATTGTGAAGATAAATTTTGAATTACTATGTATACTTACTATTAAATTGTGTGACTTTTCTTCATTGGCTGTGTCACTATATTGTTCACCATCATCAGCTCACTATACGTCCCCGCCGAGGGACTCGGAGCCTACCCTGTTATTAGGGATGACTAGGCCATAGTCAACCACGCTGGCCCAGCGCATGTTGGTAGACTTCACACATATCTTTGAGTTTATCGATATGTGCAGGTTGCATCACGATGTTTCCCTTCACCGTAAGAGCGTCGGATAATGTACATATGCAATTAGAAAATTGAAAAACACATTGGTACATGGCGGGGATCGAACCTGAACAACATCGAGTACGGTGCGGTCCGGTCAAGCGCTTAACAACTGCGCCACCGACGCTCTTGTTACATAAAACTATATTGTTACATAAATAAAAATAACTATCGTAATATGAAGGCAAAGAAGGCGAGCATCTATCAGGTGTACGCGTGCATTATAAATTGAATTCCACGGCAACGCATGAATAAAATCTTAGCAATTCATTTTAATTCTTTTACTGGACTTGTTCATAAATTCATTTTCGAAATTAAAATTTAAAAGTACTACTAGCGCGGGCAGTCCGAATAAAAGAGCAAAGCGTCTGAAAAGGTTTGTAATGTATTTTGGACCAGGTTTTTTGTATTTCATATTGAAATGCTTTTTTTTATTTGCATTTTACTTTGACGTTTAATTTAACAACAAAGTATTTGTTAAATTGGACCCAATTATCTTGAAGTATTGGGATAATATGATCGCTTTGACGCAATTAAAGTATCTATACAAAATACTGTGATAAGTTTCTATTGGTACATTAGACTTACACATTGCAAAAAAGTGTTTTTTTTTATAAAATGTATAGATTTCTGCTAATTAACTTTCATTTCTTGTAATCAATCCTAGTGTCCTTGTAAAAGCTTGTGTTAGGATAAAGTTCACGACAATATTTGAATGACGGAATTCGAACCCACTACCGCTAGATCGACAGTACCCAGTGTTAGGCTATTGGCGCTTCGAAAGTTAGCGAACATGTTTATTTTATTATCATCCTAATATAAAGATAAAGTCGTGGAAATATCGATACTTATAAACATGCCACGAGGTCCGTACTCGCAACAATAACGCGACGAAGACCACATCTACATGGATTTACTTTACAAGCGGAAATAGATACAGAGAGCAAACATATTCGGCAAAATTCTTTACGTGATAGGCTTAGAGTAAGAATGGAGCGAGCGACTTGTGGGCGACACAAAACTTTTCCAATTTGCCAACACCGAGAGGCTCGTAACAGTATTATGAAGCTATATCGTTTCAGGATTTGCAAGCAATATAAACACGTCGATATTTAGTACTTTTTTTAAAATTGTAATTTACAAAAATAGGCTAAAAATTGTTGTAAACATATATCTAATTCAAAAACAGACGATGATGCTTTATGACGCAGTTTAAATTTCGCATTTTTAATATGATGTCACTATTTTCTTTAATTAACAAGCAATCTAGTCTCATTTACGTTTTACAACTAGGAAAAAATAAAAACTCAAACGTGTTTGTATCATAATACCACTTTCTTTAAAAGGATAGAAATTCTTTAATTAAATAATAATTTGAGATATAAAATTAATTAATTTATAATTTTTATTACACCAAAAGTATCATGTTTGAATTAATTACCTGTCATTAATTAATGCTTTGAAGGAAACACATTTCTCTTCCATTAGTCGTAAAAGCTGAGTTGTGTTTGATTGGACCTTAAAATTCAAAGCTCGTCCGCAATAAATGGAGCTTATCGTTATTTATATCGTGTTCATTATCTAGACCTTTCTCAAGAAAATATTTCAGGAATATTAAAAGAGAGTATTCCGTTACTGAACGGTATTCCGGTAACGTTTCCCTTCTCGATTGCTTTGATGTTACTCGATTACTTAATTCAATATAAATCTTCGTTAGCTCATTTAAGATAAAAACCAAGTATAGTTTACTTTGTTACGTTCGGAAATTGAAGTTAATTATTGTATTTCCCTTTAAAAAATCTGAACAAAAAATTTATGAGCAGGAAATCAAGATGGTAGTTGTTATTAGTTTTTTTTTTATTATAGTTAATGATGTCACGTCGACTCTAACTTAACAAAATCTTTCTTGTCCCGTGCTAGGGGTGTGTCATTTGAAAATGAAATTTTAATTTTTCGTTACTTGAGTAATTTAACATTTGACAACGGAAATCACATTTGTTGAATATTTACTACATTTTATTTAGTTAAATACGATATACGAAAGAATTATATAAGCTTCAGAAAAAAGAAAACAAAAAATTTCATTTACACATATTTTATTAAACGTAGGGACGTAGGGGATGTGTTTTTATTAAAATTCATTACACATTTTCTTGGAATGAACTGTCTGGATATCCAACCTCGAGAAAATACGATATCACTGAGAAAACGTGTGATGCACGACAACTACATTGACACAGGGGAAAGGAGGGATTGAAATTGATTTTTTGTTTTCATATAAAATTCAGCTATACAGCTATAATTGCAACTCCGTCCGTGTTGAATTAAAACTGAAAACTAAATTTATAGCCAATGTGTTCTTCCAGACTATGTTCTACGTCCATGCCAAACTTTAGCGAGATCTAGCTACCTGCTCTAATGATATGTAGAAAAGTAAGAAAAAAAATCATATGTCGAATGTAAAAAACACCAAAATATCGTCGGAAAAAAATACTGCACGTAAATCGGGTTCAAGTGGCACTTGCCCTATCTCATATCTCACGTCAAATTCAAATCGATCCGAATACCATTCGTTTTGTCACCTTTTACGATGAAACATGAATCTGAATTGTTTGAGAATCGAGAATATTTTTTTTTATATACTTTTACAAAGTTAACTCGTACGCCGAATCATTCAAAGAGTGATCAATATAAAATGTGATAAATCTTGAACTGTATTTATTAACTTCTAAGCCTTGAGGTGAAACCAATCATCATCGGTGAAGCTAAAGCCCAGAGACTCCGCTGGACAGGCTACCTGATGAGATTGGAGAGGATCGCAGTGTCAAAAAAGCGTATCTAGGAACACCGATTGGCCGCCTACCTGTCGGCCGGCCCAGATACCGCTGGCGAGACGCCGTAGAGCTGGATCTGAGCGAGCTCCAAGCGAGCGACTGGCAAGAGACAGCGCAGGACAGGCGACGTTGGTGATCTCTCGTGTTGGAGGCCAAGATCCACTTTGGGTCGCTGCGCCAGCGAAGTTAGTAATTAAGCCTTGCGATGCAGTTACCTATAAAGGAATAGTTTCTGTACCAAGCAAAAGCCCAAATATCATAATAGATAGAAAACCTATAAATAACCTAATCCGGAAAACAAAAGGGAATCAACAGCTTCCGAAGATATTTGCTGTGACTAAATCCATCAGTACTGTCTTTCAATATAAGACATTTTACAAATCAACTCTCTATGACGTTAGACTTGTATGGACACTGAAATATAATAAGGCATAAATCTATGGTTGTAACATTCCTAATACATTTTATCACTGAATTGATTCAATAATCACAACTGTGAAATGAACAATAAAATATTATATTAATTGTACATTTTTCTAATAAGGAATTGTTTGAAAGATTTCTTTCCAAATACGAATGCTCTCGCGAGCAAAGGAATACCTTAATTGACTTATTAAAACTCATTAAAGTTTGCTTCAGTTCAAAGCCTGATCTTAATTAAGGGAGTATTAAATACTTCTTCGAAATGTTTACGAATCTTACTGCTACAGAAATTCCAACGCTGCTTATAAATACTTTACCTTATTTATTAAAATATTTTTTTATAAAACAAGCGCAGCTATCGAAGTGATCATCGATGGCCAGTCATCACAATATTACAAGAATTGTAAATCGATTACCTGCCCTTAAGAAAATAGCAAGCTCGCTTCTTGAAAGACTAAGTGGGACTAGTTTGGAAACAACGCCGAGGACATACCACAAAGCGGCTATGTTCGGCAGGAAGTTGCGGGTAAATTGTTCAGTTGGGGAACGCTTACATATTTTACGTTAATATTTAAAACGGTTCTTTTATATACTGTTTTGGAATTATATCATCATCATAATCATCATTAACAACAGGCCTTGTCTGCCCACTGACATTGTATGTATCCATAAAATGTAACTATTGGTTTTCTCTGTTCAAACATCCATACAAAAACATCGGCACATCATCTTTTAGAGTTCAAAGGTTATCAAAAGTTCATCATAAGCCCCCGTCTGTCCACTGCTTGATATAGGCCATTCCCAATGCCTTCCACAATATGCAGTCCTCCGCCTTCTGCAGCTTACGACTTCCTTCGGACCGTGCAATATCGTCAGTCCACCTGGCAGGCGTATTTGACTAGCTAGTATTAAAAATCCACGGCAAAATATGGAAATCGTACATGTATGAAATATTAAATAGTCATTCGTTTACAAGTTTTAAAAGGATCTATAAAAAACTGGGAACTAACCGTTTTATGTGAGACGTTTTCCTAAATTTACGGAGTTTTTAAGAGCTCTGATTTAAATTTACAGACATAAAGAACATCTGGTGTTCGGATAACTTAGATAAAGTTAAAACAGTTTTATTCAAATCACTTAAAAGAACTGTATCATAATTTAGAGCTTTTAAAAGTAAAAACCAACTTTATTTATAAAAAATAGTTGATTAACATTTTTTTCAAAGTTCTTTGATAATTACGTAAAATAAACATCAGCCTGTTTTACTTAAACTAAACTTAGCTACGTGTCTAACTACTTAGTTTATATAAAATAAAGATATAGTTATATTTTTTAATCTACTAATAATTATTTTATCACTCCAACTAAGTTCTAGGCTTGAGTTAAGATGTGGTCCCCGACAATAGTCGGATAACGGGATTCGGATGGACCTCGTGATCGGAATTCCGCACTCATTTAGACTATTGTTGGTAAAATACTAGCTTTAAATTTGTTATTAAATTATTGATAATGTACTGAATTTTTAAGAGTAGAGTGAATAGGCATTTCTTAGGCTAGCGCGTATCATATTTGGACTGCATAGCCACTTGACATCAAGCGGGATAGCGGTCAAGCA
>JAODUI010000032.1:2278523-2292752 GCA_027563995.1 Papilio gigon
ATAAGTTCTTACAATAATGGTTCATTATCATTTTCGGCCACGTAATGAACTATAATGTTACAATGTTTTGTAAGCAACATTTGGATTATCACTGATTTATGTTGCATTTTATATGTTGTCGATATTTGATATGTTGCTAATATTCTTTAAATGTAGCCTATTAAAAAAAATACATTCTTTTGTATGTAATGTTGATTTATCAATTTATTTGATGCAACATTTTTGTTATCATTTCAATTCATAAAATCAAAGTAGCGAGCGAAGAGAGACATTTCATATGTTTTATAAAGTTTTAAGTTGACGTCTTTAAATGTGAGGCCGCCGTGAATGGGTTTCTGCGGATACAGCAGTTTGATATAAAATGTCTGTCGCGGTTTCTAAGTTAAGCGAGCTTGCTTTCTCTTGGTACTGAGTTTTCTTTTGATCAAAGCGTAAACTAACACGATAAACGAGTTTCAAATGAGCTATGAATTCGTTTGTTTTTATCATCATCTTATCAGTGGCCCACTGCTGAGTGTAGGCCTTTGCCAAAGATCGCCACGACAATCGGTCCTCGGCCGCCCTCATCCAAGATGCTCCCGCAGACTTAACGATCCTACCCACGCTGTGTTGACCTGCCGTGGTCCCCATTCCAGGACTCTGGGACCCCATAGGCTGTCTGTTCTGTGTGGAACAGACAGGAACAGGAATAGGGAACAGGAACGGACTGTGTGGAACAACAGTTCTCTGTTCTAATGTGGCTGGCCCATTGCCACTTAAGGTTCGCAATTCTTCGGGCAATGTGGGTTACCTTAGTTTTTATCATAATAATATTTCTTTATTGTACAAGTAGGTATGCTAATTATAATATATTACGTTATCTAGATTTTAACTTTGATTACTTTCTTGTTATGCCGGTTTGATTGCCCAAGTTTTCTTATTACCAAAAGTGTATTTATGAAAGTCTTTTTAATATTACATTCGTAATTTCTTAAGTATGTATAATATTATCTTTATTTCCTCTATTTAATGGAGTCGACAAAGATGCCGAGTCAAGGAATTCTAATACCGTAATACCACACATTAAGAGATCGGCCCACGTAGAATCTCCAGGACTCCTGATTAAATTCCCTGCGGGTACCTACGTGAACATCAAATGGTTTAACGAATTTAATTATGTTATTGCATAAAAGGACTAGGTAGTATTTAAAACATAGCACGTATTTTTCTAGGAGATTTATTTGTTCCTATTATGAAAAAAAAAACAAAAAGTTATCCCATTAAACGAAATGCTATGTGGGTCGTAATAAATATCGGATACTGGCAATTCCATCAAAATTATTTATCGGTGTCCTTTTGATGTAAAAATGTTAGTAAATTTTATTGCTACTATAAACTATAAAATCGTTTATGAGTTACAGCTCGCTCTTAAGAGTTGCAGAACGATGTTACTTTTGTAAAATTAACTCATTCATTGTTTTCTATAAAAAAAAAATCACCGGTCAGCGTGGTGCGTCATGCGTGACGTTCGAAAACCGAAACCGAGTGCACGAATCCGGAACGTCTTGGCCGCTTGGATTGCGTATCTCGATTCGCCATAACGCTGTCCGATCTGTCAGTATGTCAGCCCGGTTCAGTCCGTTGCCGGTCGCTATTAGAGACGCACGTGTGTGCCAGAGTTATCGGATTTTTTGCCGCCTTTACGACCACCGAGGAGTTTTTAAAACTTTTTCCGAGTGTTTGGTGCAGTGTTTGCAATAATGACAAAGTTTCGTGTTGACGTCCCGTGATTTTTGAAGTTTTAGATATTTGTTTTTTTTGTGTTGTTAGCAGTCGAAGTCACGTCACGAGTGGATTTTCAAGTTAACCGGCGTTTTGTTTGACGAAGTGAGTGTTTGTAGGTTATTTATTCCTTTGTGGCCTCGTTTTCTTCGTCAACATATTTCACTGATTATTAGTTTTGATGGTTAATTTTTATCTATAACCTTTTATATGTTAGTGCATGTCTCTATGTCACTGGATAGATTACGAAGTTATTTGTAGATAACTTATCGAAGTCCGGATCGAAGAACTGTAATACCTTGTTCAACTCGTAATACTATTCAGACCTAATACAATGCATATAATGAAATAAACGTAGCTTCATTAAACAAGTCCATTCCTACCTTCTACAAATATTTTATTTTTTGTCGAAAGCATTACGACTCACTTCAGTACTTATCGTTTAAAATCTTTACGAACATAAAAATGAGTAATAGTCAGGGAGTTCAAATTTAGATGTTCACGAGCGCTTCTTCAACTTTACTGTTTTAGTGTACATTTGTAATAATAGAAATATCTTAGTCTGTGGTTTAACATAGTCTATTATTTAAAGGGCTTCTGATTTTAGTACGAACATAGATGAACAGATCGTCTGTTCAAAATCTGTAATAAGATTTATAAAAGATACTTAACTATGTTAATAATACAAAGTAAGTGTTATGTTAAAAAGACAGGATAAATTAAATATCAAAAACTGCTTGACTATTTTTTTATACGTGCCTATGAGTATAGTTATAACTTGGGTAGTTTTATAACAGTTACGTATTTTTAGGAAACTGCGGGGAATTGTTAAAAGCAAGGCATCTGCGGTTCCTCTAGTTTTGCGAATTTTAATACTCGTCGGATCAATTAACATTAAGCGATTCGAGAATCTTTTGCCCCCTTTTTTAAAAAAAACAAACGCTGAGTACAAACAATAATGACTTATTTTAATTTACTAGTAATTTCTACATTACGTAAACGATAAAACTGCGCAATAAGACAATAACTGGTTTATGCAATGAAGCAAATAATATAACCATTATTAAAGTTATACATAAAATGGATACCATTAAGAAGACTTTATTAATAGAATATATTTCTCGTATCAAATAATGATTAAGCACTAATAGCCGTGCTTTAGGGTACGGATTTCCGATTACGTGGTCGAGAGTTCGAATCCAACCATTCGACTGTTGTCGTGGACCATACCCTAGCACAAACCTAGAGCTTTGTTGGAGTGGCAAAAGAAATTTTAATAAATTAACAACAATCTATTAATATTTTATTATAAAAAAATTGAACAAATTGAAATGTAATTTCAACGTTAATTAACTCATAAGTATAATTAATTCATTTTTAAATTATTAACAGATGGCTACAAGTTCATTAGAAATTGTTTAATAGCGTAATTATTTTACATATATTGATCTAGTGTAATATTTATCTGAAGACTAACTGACCCCGCGAACTCTGTTTCGCCTTAAAGGCAATAAATAAATAGATTTTTGAATTTATTAGGAAATACAAAAACAAGCATTTCCCCCTGGAAAAAAAACGCTTGTATGGGAAATGGAAGAGGGCTATTTTTAAGGCTTTCACGGGAGTTTTTTTTAATTTGTCTCACCATTTAAACCTTCCCTGGTCCTACAATAACATTCCAAGACCAAAATAAGATAAATCCGTTAAGCCGTTCGCGAGTTTTAGCGAGGCTAACGAACAGCAATTCATTTTTATATATATAGATTCTTTGTAGTGTCAATATATTTTCACTATCGTGCTATCAACAAAGGTTAGTCATGTTGAATGACTGAGTCATATAGCTTTTGAATGGATCAATATGTTTTGTTACTATGTACACAAGACTTTTGTATCACATTGAAAATATTCGCTTGGAGATTCCTTTATTGTATATAAATAACAGTTTCTGTAAAATAGTTTTATATTGAAAATAATCATTTCTGTATTTTTGCGGTTAACATCGCACAAATTTGCCAAAAAACATGATGCATAGTATATAATTGTTATATTATACTCAATTTCTAAACTGTAAATTACACTATCTGTAGTGTAAACATCTTCTGTCTTGCTCTCTCTCTCTCTCTCTGTCTCTCTCTCTCTCTCTCTCTCTCTCGCTCTCTCTCTTCCTCTCGAATCTCGAACTGCCAACCGGCAAGATGTAAGTGGATTTGTGTTAATAAAGATAAAATTTCCTTTTTTATTTACGCAACCAATCACTCCAACAATAATAACAGATAAATGTTTTCTATTATTTATTCAGTAAAAACTTTTTTTTTTATAAATACTACGTTTTTAACAAAAAGATGTTAGTAGTTTTTGTTACGTTTCCAAATTGGAATGTCTTGGAGACATCTATATAATCTATCTATCTATACATATTGTGTTATGTATGTTGAGATTTATTTTACTCAACACGTATACTTATTAACATATTTTCTAAATTTCGCATACTTTCAAAGTCGCCGCGAGCATACATGATTAAACGACTTAGTTCAGTATATAAAAGAATAAATATATATATATATATATACTAGCTGACCCCGCGAACTCTATTTCGCCGTAAACGCAATTAATAAAACAGATTTTTTAATTTATAACAAAAAGTAACATTTCCTCCTCGGAAAAAAACGTTTGTATGGGAAATGGAAAACTGCTATTTTTAAGGCTTTCACGGAAGTTTTTCTAATTTTTCTCACCTTTTAAACCTACCCTAGACCTCCGCGAACATTCCAAGACCAAGAGAAGATAAATCCGTTCAGCCGTTCTCGAGTTTTAGCGAGACTAACTAACAGCAATTAATTTATTTGCAGCGCTTTGGATGGAATAGCGTGAACATATGAACATGGTATTCGATACAGTTAAATTTAACCTGAAGTAGTGCATGAGCCTATCTTTAATCAAAAGTAAAAAAAAGTGAATTATTATCAAATTTCGAACAATAGACAGTATACACAGTCAACGTAACATCGTAACAAGTTATGTACGTATAGATCAACTTCTGTTGCGTAAAATCGCGTTACCCGACAGAGGAAGTGTTATGTTACAAAGCTATATCGCATGCGCACGTGTTTAATGCAAACAATTTTATAAAATAGAATTGAACTTCGTTACGCCATCTGACTACTAACACGCGATCATTTGTGACACAATCTAAACTAATAATCTAACTGACTTACGACATCAATGCTACCAAAGATGTGCGTAAAAAGTAATAATAATAAATAAAAAATGATTTATTTTAACAGAAAATTGTACAATATTAGTTTCTTTAATAGTATTTCTTCTTTATCATCGATTTAAGTAACCATTAGGTAGTTGTGGTTGGAAACCTCGCTCTTCTGTTCTGTTCAAAGTATAAGGTACAATCTAAGTAATGAAACGAACATTAAAGACACAAAAATCTAGTCTTACTTAAAATGTGTGGGAGTTGCGTGCATGGGTATATGGATGAGTGTATGAGTGTGAATGATGGTGTGATTAGATAAATATGTTCATGGAAAATAACGTTTCATTTGTTTTATACGGTGTACGAAATAGTTCATCCAGTTAAATACTCAAACAACTATTTGAATATAGTACAACTTCGCAGCACGCTGTACAGATGTTCATACTTGGAGTAGAAACGTGACTCGAAATGTGACATTCCAACATTTGTATAATTGAATAATGAATGCTAACTAAATGTTCTTAGTTGTCCAGAGGAAGGATGCGTCTAAAACTTCTTATCAATGACTGATGTTAGTACATTGAGCTAGTTGCCGCTGTTATCGCAGTACTCGTTACGTCTATTAAATTGATAACGCAGAGATCATAAACTATGAAACATCGATGCATAAATAAACGTTCGAATTTTCTCTAAGGGGATGAAATAGACTAGAAATATTTTGTTTCAATAATTTATCTTGACTTTAAGACTGCATTATTGTGGGGTTCCACTGCAGCTACGCTTTTATTACTGCACATGTATTTTTTAAACAAGAAAATTGAAAAATGTGTATACACGTAAGTGTCTCGACCTTAGAATTCTAAGAAAAATCCTTTAATTCTGCTCCCTGTTTTAGATAAACATCTGTTATATGAGAAATATACCCACCGATATAAGACCTATTTTATCAATTTAGTTTTCAGTTAATATCAAATTGATTTAAAAAGACTATTGAATCGTACAGTTTCATCTTAAAGCTATCAGCTAAGATAAAATTGATTTAAACATGGCGTGAAATCAGTGGAGCGAAGGCTTTAGAGGTATAACTATTATTACAAGTTAATTCGTTACCAAGTCAGCTCGGCCATAACTTAGATGAGAGATAACTAAGTTGCACAAACTCAAAATAACAACATGGAAATATAAGAGATTTACAAGATAACGTTAACGTTGTTAGAAATATTTGTACAAAAGATGTCGACAACTTTTTGTCGAGTAAAATTTTTGTTGCCGACTTCGCGAGTTATTTTTTTTTTTACGTCTTGTATATGTTTAAGGTTTAATACATCCGACCAGTGTTGATAACACAAGGTAGATCATGTTATACAAAATGTTAAAACTAGATTATTTTTATTTGTTATCTATTCTTACTTAAGGTCAATGTTAGCTCCTAATATATTTATGGTCGGTCGACTTCCATTTGTCATTTCATTTCTACGCATCATTAATCTAACTTAGGGCTACATACTGGGTCGAGACCTTTCGTTATTTTTGTTGAATATAATACTAAAGAAAAAATACATTATTCCAAATTGAATAGAAGCATTTAATTCATTATACAGTTTAAACTACAACCTTCAAAATGCATTCGATTCTCCATTTCGCTTGAAAATTCAAACCATGTAAATGATTCATTTGTCTCGCTATAATCTGTTCAAGAGGGTTCTTGTAAAAATGACATTTGCCAATATTCCCGTCGAGGTATAAACCAACAGGATTACTTTCAATGAGCACTTTAAAATCCTTGGGGAATTTAGGGCGGTCGTGTTATACGATGCAATACAATTATACAGAAACATACAGACCACGGCTATGATATTTTATTTTGAATTAACACTTTCAATATGTCAATTACTGAATTATTTTAGATTCAACAAATTAAATCCTAAAAATGCCCCCGATGTGGTCGAAACTATTCGGTGCTGACACTGGATGAAAACATCATTGGTAGCCGTTTTATCCTTAGTTTCGAATAAAAGAAATCCACTAATGCCTGTTAAGGGATTATTATCTTATCGTTTGTCATTTTTTTTACATTATAAAAAAAAATCTTTAACTTCATCTAAATGTCAACAAATGAATTACAAAGGAATGGTTATATATTTGGTACGTTGTGATTATATTTTTATTTATGTAATAATATGAAAAACAATTATTTTTATTAAATATATTCTAATAGTCTTGAATAATGCATAATCAAGTGTTTACAGGGTAGCCATTACTGTGATTATATTTTTTTTGCATTCAAACGTCTAGACGAGTAGGACGTTTATCTGCGAATAACTAGGCATTACGATAGGTCTTAGATTTAGTCTAGTTCGAATGAGGCTTATTATAATCTAGAAATGTTTCCATTCGCTCAAAAAATAGATTTAGAGCATTCACTTTCATTTCTTCTATCGGTATGTAGATTTTATATTTCTTTTTCCGCCCACATGATTCCGTGGATAAAATTTTTTTCGATGCTAACAATTCAATTGAATGCTTTCAATTGAATTGTAGCATCTTGAAATTCGAATACTACAGCCTGAAAAAGGTTTTAGTTGAAGGCTCGAGATCTCAGTCGCGATATATATTCGACACTCAAATCACGTTCCTACAATTACTTACGTAGGTAGTACATTTCTAAAGAACATTGACTTTGGATTAGTTCCTCTATTGCTAAGTGCTGACGTTTAATTGAAATTAAATCTTAATGTATTTGGTAATTAGTTTTAATTTACTTTGAAAATAGACGATTGCAGTATACCTCAAACAAAGTACTTTTAATACTTAAAATATTCAAGTAATGGCCTTTATCTTCTAATTAGTTGTTTCTAAATTATCTCATTAAGCTTCTTGAAGCAATTAAAAGCACTATTAGTATTATGTTACACATTATCTTCTAGTAATGCGAAGATTAACTATTTGGTTTTATGACTTTGAGTTCTTAGTTTATGCATGGCCGTGTTGTTCTCAATGAACTTGATCGAACTTTTGTTCAGAACTGAGATGATTTAAAACCTGACCATTGAATCCCTTGAGATTTTTGTACAAAAAAATTAAGTTAACGATGTCAATTAGGTATTTGTTTTGGTTTTCTATTGAATTAATTAAAGTGAAGTGTCCGTTATTAAATGTAATCTGCAAATTCAAACGCTGAATCAGTTGGACCAATTTTAATGGTACTTTAAATTAAAACGTCGTATGTGTGTGTAAGATAGTTTTTTTTTTAATTTAACAAAGTCACAGGCATCATTTAGTGTTAAATAAAAATATTTTATTATTGCCAAAAAAATGTTCGTCAGTTGTTACAAAAGATGCGAACTCGCTTGTGCGGACAGATCGCAATATCAAGCCCGGAAGGATATGAAGAAGAGGTTTTACGGTACAATAAAAAACAAAATGTTGCTTTTTGGCCTGACTCCGAATAATCTACAATGTTGTACCCATTATTGTTGATTGTAAGGTCAGATTGAAAAGGTTCATTTAACTGGCAATGTCTGTTCCCGCTCGAATAAATTTGAAGGTCATGTCTATTTTTCTTTTCCTATTTTGTGCGATTTAGTACACGAAGGATTATCTTTTTTTTTTACTAAATAATCTGAGATAGTAAAAACAAGATTTCCATTTTTATATCTCATTAAATTATATCCTTAAAAATTGAATCCAAATTCAAAATTACAAACTTAACTCCTTTGTTAATTTTAATATTTAATTTAAATTAAAATGATACTTGTAATAATGTATATTGTGGTCTCTGTTTCGTCAAAGATAATGAAAGAGACAGCTGTATGTATCAGCAGTGTAGTTGTAGCGTTAAATTTAATTGGCGTATTAAGGAAACAAAAGCATTGATAATTAAAATGCAACTACCCTCTCATTACGTGATTGTGCTCCGCGCAACTGTCACAACAAAGAGCGATGACATAATTACAAAACGGCATCAAAGCTGCCACTTGAATGATATGTACAAAGAGAAAAATATATGTTCATTAACATTTGAATTGGTAAGAAACCGACGCGTAAATCTTCATTAATTTCTATACCTTCTTATCGAGGCATTCGGAACCTAACCAAGTCGGACTATAGTCAACGCTGGTCTAGCGAGCGAGGAATTGGATGATTTCATTTGTATCTCTCGATCTTTTAATTCACCTTAAAAGCGTTAGACAAATGGGCATCGGTACATGCTGGTGGTGTCGATTAGGTTCTAGTTTAATCAGGTTAATGCGTCATCGAAGTTCTTTGATTCATAACCTACTTCAATGAAGTTATTGTTAGTGACATTGCACCCAAAGTCGTTTAAAGGTTAATTTAAACAGCCCCTTTTCAACAGTAAAGGGACTCGTGGATATTTGAGCATTTGAATTTGATTTCTTATTCAGATTTTTTTTATTTCGCTTAGTTCAACTTAGGGCATGTTAAGTTTAAAGTTCTCATATGTATTCTTTTGTGGTATAAAGAACACGATTCACTTTAAAGCTATCATGTTATTTTTGTCCCCGCCACATAATGTATACTTCTGACAGTTCACTGTAAAGGGAGAAAAATGAGGAGCATTGTGCTCAAAAGCTATTTCGTGTCTCTATTTCTTGCCAAATTTCTCCGTCGCTAATGCCAATGCTTTGTTAGGTCAGAGTAATTTCTCGCGAACAATTCGCCGAACAAAATCTGCCGTTAATGTTTAATCAGTGATACCGATTGTGCTCGGGATTAAAGTGAGCCGTCTCGCTCTCTACTTCTAAATATTCCAAGAGATAATTAAAGACGCCGCCTATTCTTTCATTCAGCGGTTCGGGAATTAGTACCCACCCTATAAAATTTTCTTTTAATATTCTTTTGAATATCTGCGTAATTTGAAATGACGGCCTCACTAGTTAATTTAGAAGGGTTATTGACTTCTAATTTTTGATTTGTTATACGAACTACACCTTAAATAACCTAGCTTCTAAAGCGCAATATACACCTTTAGTTTTAACTGAACAGTCAAAGTGTACAATTAAACCTTACGTTCATAGTATGTCTTTAACTGTTAGTTAAACTGTATAGTTGTCCGCTAAAGGTGTGTATATAGCAGTGAGTCCCTTAGTCTTAACTGATTAGTTTGTTTTATTTCATTTAACTTACAATAATTCACAGAGCACGTTCAGTTTCTATTATTCCTAATAATGGTAAATAATGAAGTAGCACAAAGTACTTAATAATACATCAAAATTGTGGGAACCGGTCCAACGTTCAATTTTCTTTATTCCTTGTCGGTAAATAAAAGTATTGACCTTTTTATCCATTAAAGTCGACCCCCGAAAGTCCCGGTGAAATACTGACCGGTACGAGCTTCGTTAATAAATGATTCATTCGAGAAAGAAAGGATTTGAACAAATTGAAGTTGTCGAATTTAATTGCAAATGTTTGATTTTTTATAGTACAAGATGGCAAACGAACAAACAGCATTTACAGATGACTTGATTACCTTCAATTGAATAGTGATGTCATCATCGACAGCCTTTGTGTACCCATTGCTGGACACAGGCCTTCCGAAATGCCTTGCACATGGTCCTCCGAAACAAATCATGTGATCTACTTAAAATAATAAGAGCTTTTATCTGTCGGACATTTAGAAGTCTCATTAAAAAGTTTTACAGCGTGGATAATAAAATCTATAGTGTCTTCATGAATTCATTGAATATTTTCGTGAAGCACTTAATTCACTATATCGTTTAATAAAGCCCACGGAGAACCTTCTAGCACCATCTAAAGTGTCAATTTATTAAAATAATGTCCAGATGTTGAACTTGCTCGAGTACAAAAAGCAACTCTGTGTTATTTATGAGATCGGCCTCAACGCCCCTATCCAGCCTCATATAACTTCAACATAATGAAAGGGTTAGACGCATAATCCTACCATATACATAAATTTCACTAACACCATGACAGTTTTATGTAGGTTTTCACCGTCACAACATTATCAACAAACATATTGTTATCCCTTTCCTGCTCTTTGAAAAGAATAAAGACGACGGTATGTTTAAACACGAGTGTTTTGTTTTTCGGAATTCGATTTGGCATACTGTAATTCTTACTTCCATTCGATACTATTCATAGTAAGTCATGTATGGGGATGTCCGAACAAGCAGAAAAAGTCAGTTATTCCTTAAAAATCAACTTTATTTTTTGTCTTAACGCTGTACAAATGATATCCAAGAGTCACATACTAACAAACAGCCATACAAAATATTGCTAACATTAATGCATTTAAGTTTAAGCACGCGCACATTTTTTTTTAATTCTCGTAATAGGATTAACTCCAAAATTCATTGTTGCCACAGCAAAAATAATACAATAGACTCGTTCCTAAATAGAAACACGTAATCGCGGCGAGAGCGGACCAGAAAGAGGTTTTATGGTACAATAAAAAGGAAATGTTACGGTTTGTTCTCGCCCTGGCTACCTGATGTAGTTACATTGTTGACTTCGGGGACTAAATAATTTCCACAACTTCATCGGTTCCTGGTTCACTCAGTTTTAACTTTCGGTACATGAAGTTTTTTATATCCTATTTTACATTTTTTAATTAAATTAGTAAGAGAGTACTGTTGTCTCCGTTGTTTCTTAGATACTGATAAAGATAGCGGTATGTTTTTGCAAGAGTGTTTCCTTAGTAGTACGTCGTTGGATGCGGAAGGAGGACCGCATACTATGTAAGGCCTATGGTCCAGTAGTGGGCAGACAAAGGTTGACAAAAAGTTAGTGTAAATGTGAGTTCATACTATCGAAACGTTAATACGAAAATATTATTAGAATTAAAAAAAAAATACTAAATTGCTTCAGGTTGTAATCTAGAAGTATTTCAAATGTCATCCTCATCAGTTTAGCATTTATTAGTACGTGATAACAAACATGCATAGAAAAGTATTTATAAATAATAAGAAGTAAAATGTGTTTTCAGTGTTCACTATCAGATAGGTTTTGACTACACATCGAAAACACTTCATCAAAAATATGAATTTATTTCCATAGTATCATGAAGAAAAAGCTATTTGAATACAATTCGAACAAATGCTATGTCTGCTTGCTCTCGTAATCATTCTGTTACAAACACAATACCCTCGTACGACACGTGACGCTACACTAGTTGTATTGTTTGCCTGACGCCGCTTGACTTCAATGAGCTACCATACTATTTATTTCTTCTGTATTCCTAGGTTAAATACTATTTATCCGATATAATCAAATATAGAGACTGCCATAGTTATCTTACCGATGGGCATCAGACTCTGCCCACTGCTGAGCACAGACCTTCTCCAATGTCTTCCACAGTAAGCGGTCTTCCCACCGTCCGCACTGAGTCGTTGGTCTACTTTGAGGCAGTAGAAGAGTCATTATGTATTCATAGTTCACTAGCGCCCTCTATTAATAGAGAAGTGCCACAAGATCCATGTGGTACTGTAGCTGTCTTTTTTACGAAAAGAGGGCAAACAACGCGATCAATAATGTCAAGTTTTACGATGTTATTTATTTTATGTTATTTTTAATGCCTGTGTATGAATTACATACATTGACAGAACTTCTTTAGAAATTCTTTGCGACATAAATTATAAAAAACAAAATTTCGTCACCATTATTATTACCTACGAAGATTAGTAGTAAATACTTTTCTTATAACATTCCGAGAATAGTCAAAACGTCTACGTTTGAAAATCTATTGTTCCAAATCAATTCGTTCAAACAATGGAGTTTCAAAGTTCAGAAACCATTACCGTGCGGCTTGTAAAAATAATCGCATACTTTATGCACAATAAACTTTAACCTAACGAAGCTGTTATGATTATTACCAAGATTGTGTCCGAGGAAATAAACTACCGTATATTATTTCGTCGACATAAAGAGAACAGTGAAAACGGGATCTTTTTTAATGGTTATTTATCCCATCAATGACATTTATGAGTTAATGAGAAATACCACAAAGACGTTCAAACATCAAAAAAACTTACCGTCCCCTCTTTAAAGCAAGAATATAGTGTACTGTAAAAAAAATCGGACAGTAGACGGTAGAAGACAGGCACCGTTGGCGACCTCCTTTATCGGCGACCAAGACCCAATCTTCATACAAGTGTAGTTCAAATAAAACGTGAAATAACAATAACAAATGCATTATCTCTTAAACTTTGCTCTACAATTCGATTTGTCAACATAACATTCTAGATAACACGATCAGAAATTAACTAGGCCGTAATAGGATTGTATTAATGAAGTAAGTAATGAGATTACTTCCAATTATAGTAATCGCTACTCTATGACGTAACAGTACATACTCTGCCAACCCTACAAAGTGAAAAGGACAGATTGAGATTGTATCTACGAATCGCAACTCCAAACCTAATTTATTTTTACAAAGATCTTATTTAGAATGTGTAGGTATGTATAATAATATATTGTAACTGGTAGCCGCAGGAAAAACTTATAAGTTGTCTATATGCTATTTGTGATAGCGGTGTATTTCTTTGTCAAATTTTATTCAGATCTGTGAAACAGTTTTGGAGTTACCAGCTAACAAATATCCATCAGTACGAAGTAAGATGGCGTAAAATTTCACGTTTGTATGTACTAGTTTCGTTCGTTTGAAATCGTTTGATATCTTACGAAGGAAAGTCTCCATTAATGTATTTTAAGCAATATTACAATTGTAAGACTTTTATAATGAAGTAAAGTTGACATTGCTTTTTGTACCAAAGTAATAAATAACAACTCTTAACAACTTCATCGCGCTCTAAAAGTTTAATGTAGATAAAGGATGTAGTGAAGTAAAGAAGATATAAAGACTATACTTAGTTCACAAATTAAGAATAAACTAGACGTGGCGATATTACACATATCGCCCTTTCTATTTCTTACGCAATACTCAATTTCCTGCCTATATTTGATTGCTTTATAACGCCCGGGTTATTTATGTTGGCGTAAACAATCCATTTCTCTGAAACTATCGATATCAGACGGGACATATAACTTAGTGTCACGATTTAATATACAAAAAAATGAATTAATCCTGTCGTGTCTATTTTTCTTTAGAAAACGAACTCTATGTCCATACGCGTAAGTTTTGATAACTTATACGTAATACATAAACAAGAAAGTGGTGTGATTGAATGTAGATGGCTTGAGGTAGAGGAAGACCGATAAAGTGGATGGATTGTGCAAAAGCGAATATGCGCAAGAAGGACGTGAGTTCAGATACGAAGGTTGGT
>JAODUI010000032.1:2302898-2314243 GCA_027563995.1 Papilio gigon
GCTCACATCTGCTACAATTTATACCCAAAAATTGGCAAATAACCCTACGAAATCTACACCGTTGGAATAATATCATTTTATTTAAGTAACACTATCATTGTAAGTTGTATTTGGTAATAAAAAAAAACATCTTATATTAAATTTGTCGGGAATCAGTATAATAAAAAAACGTTAGAGCCAGCAAAAAAGGGACTTGAATCCGATGGGCGAATTCAAAATTACCTAACCTAACTACAAAAAAAAACATGCAGAGGATTATTTTTAAAGAAAAACATTAGCAGAATTTTGTAAATTTACTAATATTTCTTGTGACCATTCTTGGTAAGCTTGAAGAATCTTGTATGCCATGACAATATTCGAATCGTGGGATTCGAACCCACGACCGCTAGATCGGTAGTCCTTAACCATTAGGCTATTGGTGCTTCAATACATTATTATTATTATAATTAGTTTGAAGGAAAAAGGAAACCTATTAGACATTTCATGGAATCAAACTTTGTCAATCAGTATTTTCGACGATGTAACTGTTCGCGTAATGATACACAGACAAATGAATAACTAATGTGCCAATGTTATTCATCAGAATCGTGTGGGCGGTAACTTGATGATAATTTGAATAGATAATGTTTGTATTCTAAGAGGGTATCAATTTAATGCTTCTTAGAAGCGGATGCCTCGTTCCATTGTTTAAATTGCAATGCGGGAACTGATAAAGGATTTCCTGTTTTATTTGCATCGTTAAAAATCTCAAATAATACTGGTTAATTTATAATTCATTGTTACCAAGCGATTTTTATAATGAAGTAAATGCTGTGTTCGAACCTACTGCACTCTGGGTGAACAACAGGGCGGCATGAAAAAACTTGTTACCATGCCAACGTCGTTATAATTTGTATTGAATTTAGTCGAGATATTGAAACACACACACGATACTTCAAAGACTTGGTTTTAATAAAAAGTATAACTCATGTTTTAAAAGGTAACATAGATTAAAACAGTAAACTTAACCGACTCTATCTCAGTAATACTTCTACTGATATTGAATGAAAAGTTGCACTGTCTTCGTCTGAAGAATTTATCTTGTATCGACGAAGGAAGTTAGGAGAACAAAATAAACACACGCTGTCTTGTCTTCTCTAACTTTACACAGGACCAGAACAGTGTTTAAGTTAGCTGATTTATGTTAAAACAAATAGAATCAGTAGACATTGTTAGTTTAACAGTTCAGGATATGACGGAAACTGCTTTAGAATGTTATGATTCATATAGTAGTACTTATTGAAATATTCATCATAAACTCTCTATACGTCCCCCCCCACTGAGGGGCTCAGAGCCTACCCTAGCATTAGGGGTGACTATGCCACAATCAACCACTCTGTCCCAGTGCGGATTGGTTGACTTCACACACATCTTTGGATCTCTTCGAAAATCGAAAAGCACATTCGGACAAACCTGGACGATGTCGAACACGATCTGGTCCGATTAAGCACCTAACTAAGCCCCAGACACTCTTTAATAACGAAACATTAGGTACACCACAGATGCCATATTCAATGTATTTAATAACATATCCTTTATCTTCAAAATCAACAATAGATCTGGGGAATTAATAATGACAATAATCATTTAATAGGTTTACAAAATCTTTGCGAATGGGTCCGAAAGCACTTGCCAATTGTTGAGAATTTTTTTATCAGGCTTAATAAAATTGGGACAAGGCTAAGCAATTAATGATAAGTGAAACTATTAAAACTTTCGTGAGACATTTCACTATACTACTTATAAAGGTTACAAAATGTACCATTTAGTATTTAAAATTAATATTGGACATGTTTAAATACAGTTTGCATTTTCTCATTCTTTAGTCTGCTAGAATATGAAATCCTTATGAGATTTCGAATAATAAATTAAAAAAGTCGTTTCGTCAATCGAGATCCGACGTCGTATGAATTGTAAATTTATTAAAATGAAATCGGTCGACGTTTTTTTTTATTAATTTCGCCTCATAGAAACTACCCACAAAACTTAATGAAATCTCTTCGTGCAAACTTCTTTTAGTCTTCTTTCCTTTTGCATTTTTAAATAAGTTTTTCATGAATCACTCTGGAATATATTAATTCGTGGTCTTTAGTCGATTAACATTTTCTTTATAAAAAATATTCTATGCGACCCATACTTACACCGTTTTTCATTTGGTTTCCGTTACCAACATTACTGGGAGAATATTTAATTATAACACAATTGTTGTCATACTACTTATAAAACGTTTGCGTCAGTGAGCGACGGGCCGCGAATGCGCTATAGTACCGATCCCATTCACCCTGAAGAAGAGCTCCCAACAGGATCGAAACTAGTCGGTACTGACACCGATGTACACTTGAGTTAAGCCGTTTTATAAGTAGTATAGTGAAATGTCTCGCGAAAGTTTTAATAGTTTAAACAATTGTTGTCTCTTTAATTTTTATAGAATGAAAGGGAAACGCGCCGTACACCTTTAGTGTAAACTGAACATTCGAACTGTGCTGTTTTTTTTAAAGAGGGGCAAGCGACCACCTGGATCACAATGCGATCATCGACGCCCGTGGATATCCGGAATACCAAACGAACCACAGATGCGCTGCCGGCCTTTAAACAAAACTCGTGTAAATTTTATCTATCAGTAAGCTGGACAGTTCAATTAAACGTGTGTAGCGGAATTTACCTACTTGTATTTTATCATTAATGCTCTTGATAAATGATCGTCATGACAACAAGCGTAGATATGATGGGATAGTGTTCAATCAATTACACCAGTATGTTGTGACTTTTGTGCGCCGCAATTTTATTGCGGTCTGCATCCGCGTATTAAAACACATACGTTAATTAAGAATACTAATTATTATTCGACAAATTATTCAAATAGATTTACGATGACTCAATCGTAAACAATTTTGCCGACCAAATTAAAATAGTTTCTTTTTTGTATTTATTCAATGTTGTTTTGTTTTTTAATTAAAAAAAAGCTAATACCGTTTTATACATTCTTAATTTTAATGATAACGATTCAATTTTTAAACATAAACATCTTTTTAATTTTAAGATCTCTAGTAATTAATTTATCGGGACAGTTCAATTATGAATAAGCATTTCATTAAACTACAAATGTCCGGGTGTTTGGCGAGACGAACATTAATTAATACAAATTCCTTCAAATTGCCGTCAAGTCTGTAATCAGCACGGGTGACAAAATGATAGATAGTGTGAAATAAGAAATAAAACCCTACACGAACCCAATAAGGTTTATTTTCTAAGCGACATTATATGACTTGAACTGTATTACAAAATCGTCACGCTCACCATTTGCTCCGCTTATAAGAACACGTCCTTCTATATACTGTAAGATGAAGATAACTAATTTTATAAGAAGAGACAGGCTTATTCAGTATTAGTATACAAATTTCAATTACCCGTTTTCATTTAGATTACTAGTACAATGAATCAAACTACAACAAAAAAATAACAAAAGCGCAAACTTACGCAGTAAGTAACATAGTACATCACCACCATCATCGCCATCATGATCATGATCACCATCATGAATGAAACAAAAGCGCAAACATACGCAATAAGTAACATAGTACATCACCATCATCATCGCCATCATGATCAAGATCACCATCATGAATGAAACAAAAGCGCAAACTTACGCAGTAAGTAACATAATACATCACCATCATCATCAACATCATGATCATGATCACCATCATGATAATGATCATGATCATGATCACGCACATTCAATCACACAATCCATTCACATAATCTCATCACCTTCTTGTTGATCTTCTCATCTCTTTGTATAACATGTACATACAACGATAGCCTTTTGCTTCTCATTTTTTCTATCATTGGCGCTACTTTGAAAAGCACAAATTTTAATTCACATAAAATATGAAACTGCTATCTATGTTAAATTCAATAACATTTACGCCTTTTAGTACAAAATATGCAAAATATTAGTACGTTTCCAATGACTTACATAAATATTGTAATTCCATTTATTCTCTTTACAGATAATTATTTATAATTCTTACAAGCAGAGATAATAATATGGTCTGAACAAATCTTTAGTACGTTCATTTACTCCGCACCAAGTATAATAAAAACTTTTAAAATTGAAAACAAAAGAACAAAGTAATGTGTACAAAGTAGTACCAACATTAGTGTAAAATAATTTCCTTATCAATGCTTTTAAACACAAAGTACATTGTTTGATCATGTAGGATGGAATTTGATCTGTTAGTTAAGGTCACAGCATTAGTCGTATTACATCGTCACTCGAGTGACCACACCATTGTTACGGTGTTATTGCTTTTGGTTTTAATTTACATTGATTTCCTGTGTGCCAATGAATAAACAGACTAAAATTATATGTTTTTTTTTACTCCTAACATCTTAGTCTATCCTATGATATATAATATATTACATAAAAAATCTTACTTCTTAATAATCCTACTAATGTATACTATTTATGTCTCACGAAAGTTTTAATAATTTAATCCTACTAATATAATTTATGTGTCAATTTAGATAGATGGATGTTTGTAATTACGTTTATCCAGAACGGCGAATTGTTTGTAATTTAGCTAAGATGTAAAAAATAGTCTGGAATAAAACATAGTACATATAGTATAAGTACGATTTGGGAGCCTTCAAGAGAAGAGTGAATAGGCACTTACTAAACTATCACGTACCATATTTCGATCACATCACTTGGCATCGGGTGGGATCGTCGTCAAACGTTACTTTAGAAATCATAAAAAAAAAAAAAATAATTTACCAAGTCTTTTTTTATGTTTAAAAAAAAGTATTTTTCGTACTCCGCGCGACCGGACTTCAGCGCAACTGTCAGTTTCTGTTGTTTGTATTATTTAAAAGTTATTATGAAACTGACATGTTCATATAAAGTCCCAAAAAATAAATAGAAAAAAAAACTGCTAGTTACATGCAAGTGAATGATAAAAAAATATTTAATTATTTTTGTTAATTAGGCCGCCGCTATAATATAGAAATAACGATATATAATTTTAGTGTAAGTGGTTCGTTGATATCAATGTGGACCACTTACAATCTATAATTATGTTAGAAACAGACCAGATGTGTGCACATTAACCTATATAATTTCTTACAACACTCGTCCTATTTGTTAGAACCATATAAAAGTCGATGGTGTCCTTCAAAATTTTATACACTATGATATTTATTTAAATCGATAAACCTTTTTTTTATTATACAAACATTTAAATGTTTGAATAATTAATATACTACGTTTAATAACAAAATTCTTGATCGATGCGTTATCCAAATATTTATAACTATTAAATACATAACACTATTTTATGAGAAGTATTCGTTCGTAATTTTTTGTCGAATCTGTTTTTATAACAAAACAGTTTTTTTTTCACATATAAAATATTAGAAGATTTTTGTTAATATACTAATATTTCTTATACCACTCTAATTAAGATCTCCTAGCTTTAACTATTTAATCGAATCCGACATCAAACGCGGCGGTACGATTATTCCAGCTCGTTTCCTAATGAGCGTAGATACATCACGGGCACTATGCGGTAGGCATGTCCTCAACCGACCAAAATCCCAAAAATAAAGATTAAAAAAACCTAAGATCTAGCCTTGTGCTTAGATATGGTTTACGTTAATACTCGAATGGCAGGATTCCGTCTCGATTCTCGACCACGTGATCGGAAATCCTTACTTCACTTACAAAACATTTGAAATAGTTTTAAATACACTTGACCTGTTTCAATAAGCAATTAGCTTATTACTTATTAACGTACAATTTCAAAGGCATGTAAATTAGCATTATTAACTACGGTGAGGTAATCAATGGTATTTCGTTTGTTTATTTCATTTGAGGTAAACTGGAAAACCTGTTATGATAATTTGCTTCTATAAGTCACGAGTAAATTGTGTACACTACAGGTTTGTAATTTGTTGTTTGAAAAATTTTAAAATCTCAGCAAATCACATTTTAATAGAATTCATTCACAAAATAACGTCTAGATATTTAGTCATTTTATAATAATGGTATTTACTTGACCTAGTTCTTTATTATCTGCATAAAAAGCAAGTGTAGTTTAAGCGCCAATTGCCTAATAGTCATGGGTACGGACTACCAACCTAACGGTCGTGGCATCAAATCCCGTTATTCGACTAATGTTGTGAACCATAGTATCCTAACACAAACTTCTTCAAGCTTACCAGGAATGGCTACAAGAAATATTAGTAAATGAACAAAAATATACTAATATTTTAATAGAAAAGAAATATTCTTATTACATTTCAATTTATGTAGAAATCCAATCAATTCGAAATTTTCAGAGACTTAACGATTTTCCGGGTGAGTTAAAAGTGGACTGTGTACTAGATTTGCCGGTAACATGTACACAGCCTGGCTGCGTGGACTTTGTATTCATAACATAACACACGCGGTGATATACCGGGCTTAGTGGTCTACAGAAATAATGGACTTGGGATTTGATTCGGGGTTGTTTTTTTTTTAAATTCACGTAAATACGTGATCCAGTTTGTGATGCTTAAATAAATTATTGTTGTTCATATTATTTACATAAAAATCCTTCAAGAAAAAAATAAAAAAACTACTGACTGACGTCCTGTTTTAACTATGAATATTTAATTAAGATGTTTGGAAGTTTTCTTTTCTTTCATGGCAATCCTCTCCGGACAGCCGTACGACAAATAATTAGGGAAGTTATACTACTTATAAAACGGCTTAACTCACGTGTAACTCGGTGTCAGTACCGACTAGTTTCGAGCCTATCGGGGGCTCATCTTCAGGGTGAGTGGGAACGGTACTATAGCTATAGTTTTATAAGTAGTATAGTGAAATGGCCCACGAAAGTTTTAATAATTAGGTAATGTATTCACGCGTGATTTAATTTTATAATTAGAATACAGTACTTATAAAGGTAAGCGACGAGACATTACTGGGATGAAATGAATGAAATATTTTCTTTTATACAAATTTCCACTAATGTCCCAAAAATGAAATATTATTGCGCATTGCATATTTCTGCTACGGTTTGTACAAACTTAAGAACAACTTCAAACGTTTGATACTTTGCCAAGATTTTGGAAATAATCATAAATATAAGTGCAAATTTACTAAACAAATTTGTGCAATACGTTATTTAAAAATATCAAATACAAGCGTTTATTTTTTTATGAATTATTTGTAGAGGAAATAAACCTAGAAAAATGCCCCAAATTCTTATCAATTCTGTCTCTTACCTTTTACCCTTAAATAAACAATATATAATTTGTTTTTGTGCAATACAGATGATACATAAACAAGAAGGTAATTAGCTTGAAAGTGGATGGCTATAAAGGTAGGTATGACCGAAGGTGTGGATGGATTGTGTGAAAGATATGCGTAAGAAGGGTGTGAGTTCAGATATGACGTCTGACAGAGATGTATGGAAGGGTACATGCCGTGACGACCCTTCGTATGAAAAATTCTTTTTGATGATGGATACCACTTAACACTCACTTCACTCTCGCTGCTATTGTAAAATTCCTGATACTATAATAAAAGCTATGTAAATCGTACAAATTCATTTATACGGCTTCGTTGATCAAATACTTATAGGTTGAGAGCTTGTCCAGAAACAAATGTAATTTTCGAATGAAGTAAATTATACCGGTTATTAGAAGGAAGAGAGGTCATATTAATCCTGCCTATCATAGCAAACAAGCTAAATTACCGTTTCCGCGTTCTTTATGTATTTGTATTGGATCGGGTAATGTGACACAGGGGTCAATATTTACGTCTACTAAATTAATGATTGTATCAATTTTTGTATGGACTTCTTTAATTTTTTTATAGAAGGGGGCAATGGAGCAACGGATATCCTATTATTAGAACTTCAAAATTATTATTGTAAACGCTTTTTATTTAATTGAGTGTAAGTTTAAGGGAAGTCCTTGATTCTTTAATCACAGGAGCCCTATTTAAGGAGTCAAGGCACCAATGAATCTATTGTTTTAGTGAGCAATAAATATTTTTTTTATTTCATTTTCATTAATCATTGATCCGACGTCTACTGACTGAACACTAGAGTAACCACAAATGTGTAGGCGGCCTTTGACATATATTAAGTTGCGTGTTTGATGAAGCCAACTAACTTACAACTAGGTTTCGAGTCCTATTTACTCATATTCTGTATATAATATAATAAGGAGACATGAATAAATCGACTTAGTTCTATGATCTGGTTTAGTTATTAACGCTTGACATAATTAGACGACAACATGAACGAAGTCTTTAAACAGAGTCAATAACAGAGAATGGGACGGTATTATACAGGGGATAATACTTTTTCTGCGCGTCCATTCCTCTGTCAAAAAGGTGCATCTGAAGATGCAGATATGACGTGCAGCGATTATTTCCCTATATTAGTGAATTCGGAAGGCCTCTTCCTCCTTTTCAACATTATTCAAATAAAGACAACAGACGGAAATGACGCACGATAGATAATTTTGAAGGATAAATAGATATCCGTGCCAGCCAAATATTTTAACCAAAAAACTGTCATTTGTTTTTTTTTTGTTAACAAATTATATTCTATCTTTTGTTTATTAAAATATCCTTTTGTTGCAGACTCAAACAATGCGTGCATCGTTCACGCTATTCAGTGTGTGTTTGTATGCGTTGTTGTCCAGCGGCACGTCCAGTGGCGATGACAGGAGGTGGCTGATGTCTCTTGTCGATCTGGTCGAGCTGGACTACGAAGATAACTGCGAACAGAGAGCGACTGCTAGCTGGAATGAACTGATCGGCGCTCCGAAAGGTCTAGCTAAAAAGGTTTGTTTGTAATGTTTAATAAAGAATAACAGAGAATTATGTTAAGTGATCAGACTGTAACTTTGTTGATTTAAAAATGTTAATTTTTATTTTCTTACTTAAATCTACATTCTAGCCATAATCGTATTATATTCTTCTTTGTCGAATTGTTAAATATTCATGATAAATAATTAGGTTTTACTTAATTTTAAAATGATTGTTTTAATTATGAATTTTAACTTTATAAACATGATATTTGTATAAAGTAGTATATAAATAAATTACATGATATTTTATGAAATAGTCTAACATTTATTACACGCCATAAGTTTACACAAGACAATGAAAGTTGTTACCCTAGATATCACATATCGACGTAATATAAGACAGTAGAGGGCATGTATTATGTTGGGTTCGCAGTTGGAGCGCGACAAAGCATTCGGAATACTCTCGCGGCAGCAAACGGCCGAAGTGAAGAGCGCAGTAAGTCCTAAAGCGCTGGCGTCTGACGACTTACTAAAGAGGAGAGTTAAACTTCTCCTACAACCGGGCGACACTTTACTGGAGCCCGAACAATGGATAAGGGTAAGTGTGTTAAATTATATTCAAGCTATGACAGATATTATATAAAGTTTTTACTAAATGTCATTCATTCACATCTTTGTTTCTATTTTAAATTGTAATATTTACGATTCAAAACTTAAAAATAACCAACAAATTTTTCGCATCAAGTGAACTTTAATCTCTAAAAATGTCTCTATTTACGCTATAAAATATACGGCTTCATTGATAGTTATCGTCGCTTGCAGTTTTCACTAACGGTAACGAGGTATTCGTAGTAAATCGTGTCCGGGACATGATTTTTACTCGAATTAGTAGTCACGTGTTTTTGAAATCATTTTTATTTAGTTATTTTATAATTTACTACTAAGCGTTAACAGCATTAGGATCGCCTAGTTTAAATTGTTTAGTTTATGTTAGCTTTATACGTAATTGAATTGTTTCAGCTTGTAACCTTCGGTAATACAGCATTGCATAAGCTGCGGTTTGCAAAGGATTACTATTGCGGAACTCACTCGAATTGCACTCTGAAAGGTAAATTGGCTTAAGTTAACTAATTGTGTTTAAAACGCAAATTGAATCATAACATATTAATTTAAAAAAAAGCCGGTTTTTGGTTCTACTCCAAGTAGAACCAAAAACCTGCATAAGGGGCATGCCCCTTATGCAGATTTTACGTTACATAATTTGTGATATTTGAGATACATTTTGTTAGTTAAAAGTATTGTGTTTAGCTTCCTTAATTTATTATCGGTGACGGTTATTTAAGACAAATGTCTAGATTTCCAGTAGAAAAACAGCTTACTTTATAATAAGTACACAATCTGTTATGTTATGAGGTTTTAACTTTTTTCAATCTTAAAGAATTGAACAGAAACATGGCGAAGCAGCACGATGCAGACGTCTTATTACGTATGAAAAATTCATGGGAACAAAAACTTCCAAACCAAAAGGAATATTTGGAACATATTCTGCCGTTGCTAAGAAATGCTTCGAAGGAAAATGGTAAGTCTAAAATATAATTTTGTTTTTATACAAAATATAAAAACAATGACTTGAAGCGCCAATAGCCTAATGGTTATTGGCACAGACTACCGATCTAGCGGTCGCGGGTTCGATTCCCACCTTTCGATTATGGTTTTGAACCATTCCTAACACAAGCTTTTTCAAGCTTACCAGGAATGTTTACAAGAAATATTAGTTAATTAACAAAAATCTACTTATATTTTCACAAAAAAATAATTACCAAATCAACATAATTGTTTCTTTATTTATCTACCTTTTGTTATTTGTAGGTTATAAATCGGTTGAAGAATATTGGGATTCGTTAGCAGAATACGAAGGTGCTCTTCTAAAAGTTCGGGAAATGTATGATTACATCAATCCTTTGTATGTAAAACTTCACAAATATATAGCTCTGAGACTAAAAGGACCAGACGCAGTTGGAAAACCTTTGCCTGTGCACTTATTAAGTAAGTTATTTTAACAATTTTAATAAAACTATTTAATCTATCTTGTCAAATGTTTTTTACACTTATAAAGCTAGTGCTCGACCGCTATCCCGCTAAACGTTAAGTGGTGATGCAGCCTAAATATGATACACGCTAGCTTAACAAATGCCAATTCTATTATCAATGAAATATATTTCAATTAATACAGAATCATTGAATGGAGATGACTGGTCTAGTATTATCGAGAATTTATTACCTGAACGTGCTGATATTTATCAGAAACTGCACATGAATTTGCGACTTAAGGTATGTATAGCCTATAAATTTAATCATAATATTTACACTTGGACCGATAATCTGGTTAAGATTGCGGGAGAACCATGGATGAGGGCGGCCGAGGACCGATCGTCGTGACGATCTTTGTAGGAGGCCTACGCTCAGCAGTGGGTGATATGTGACATGATAATGAT
>JAODUI010000032.1:2338311-2358175 GCA_027563995.1 Papilio gigon
GTAGTCCACTGCTCGACGTAGGCCTCCCCCATCGACTGCCACGATAACCGGTCCTGCGCCGCCCGCATCCAGTGCACGGTGTGAATATGGTTCACGACTGTAAAATTGTGATTCGACGCGACCGCTAGATCACTAGTCCGTCTCCTTGACCATTAGTCTATTGGTGCTTCAAAACACATAAAGTAATATAGAGGAAGTTGCAAAAAGTTTATTAATACAAGTATATTTCGTGTTATGTTATAACCAGTTACTTAAAGTAAGTTAAATTCAATAAGTTAAGGAGAATATTTTCATAGGTCGTTAAGGTGCGCTAAGCTACATACGTGCACGTGACATGACGTGACTTGGATATATTTTACGTGAGACCTGTGTCGACGTTTATTTAAGGAAGAATTATATTTTATATTAAAAAAAAATGCTCTTTCAACAAGAAGTAAGCAACGGCGTAATATGTTATGTATTTAGAAAAAAATGTACTATTTAATATGAATGATTTTCGGAACTAATAATGTTCAATTGCAAGACAAATCAATTAAATTCAATACTTCATAATAAAATAGGTAATACTTATTAACCTATAATTAACCAAAAACTATACTTGATTCATTGTTGTTTTTTTATACGAGAATGGTTCTAACGAGCGGAGGAATCACAAGAGCATCGACGCACATGGACATCTACAATAGGAACCAAAGGTGCGTTGCCGGCCTTTAAGATAGAGGTACGCTCATTTGTTAACTGAAACTTTGCAACAATACTTAGAAAGTGAGTACAAAATGAGTTTCTTTTAATAACCCAATTAAAGTGATCTTAATTCTTAATTAAACCCTTCATATAAACACCAAACGTTATAAAAAAAATCGTAACAAAAATAAAAGAAAAAATATTCATCGTACGTAAGAGAAAAAGTGTAGCCTTTTGCAAGCGCAGCAATCATTCAACATTGCTGAATGCCGTATAAAGGGAAATGAAAAAAGGAAACGTCTCGTGAATAAAGATGTTTTGTTGTTCGCGTATAACATTACTTTGATGTGTTTATTTTGTTAATAAATAGTACTCAGCGGTCCTGCGGTGTAATGAAACTTTATATCAGCTTTCATTCAGAGATATTGTCAATGATTACGACTGTTTGTATAAAAATATAGTTACGGTAATACGTTATAGCTCTCTAAAATGTTCATTTACTACAAGTTTACGCTTTTCATTGAACATTTTATAGTAAAAGATGGAAACATACAAACTGTTATTGCTATAATAGTAAATTTTATAATAGAAAAACGAGCGGGGGGAACACCACTGCGCCTATGGATATCTGCATCACTAGAGGAATAGATGAATTGACAGCCTTTGAGAAGCAGGTACGCTCGCCTCTTGATGATCCATAAGTCGTATTGGTTTGCGTATCATCAACGAAATACCGTTCCACAACGATGTGCGTGGCAAAACTTAAATTTTAAACTTGATTAATTATTGAAAATGAAGCCAAATTTAAAATAGTTTCACCATTTATTTTTCAATGCAAACTTTATAGAAGACCAAGAGCAGGCAATTAAAAGGGAATCTAAGTCATTGTTATTAAAATAAAAAATCTGTACACTAGTAGACGGTACAAGCTGTAGAAGACAAACGAGTTACTAATTAGTTCGTGCGCGGACTTGTCGCTCTAAATTCTGTCGCGGAAACCTTTTTATTTTTAACCAGTTCCCGACAAATCTGGCGCAGTGCTTTGTAATTATTTAATCATTCGTTTTAATTAAAACCCAAGAGGTCTGGTGTTTAATGCTTTGTCATAAAGACTACACGATATCTAGTTATGGTTACTAAGCACACTGTGAGCTTTCCTTGAGTGATTTACAAAAGTAATTTGTGTCAATAGTTAATCTCGATCAGTTATGCGTTATACAAAACTATTGTCGTCGTTGGTGGAGTCCCACCTTTCGATTATTATCGTGAATCATATCCTAAAACGAACTTTATTAAACTTACCTGCAAAAGCTACCAGAAATATTATTAAACGAACAAAAATATACCAGTATAAAAAAAAACTTAGTTTATAATGTCATGCAGATCTGATTTTGTTGATTGAATTATTATCTACTTTTACGTGGTAATAATAAAATGTTTTGTACGTATGTTGTGACAACAGCCGATGGTTATAGCTTATTCACGGCAATTCAATTTAGAATATAAACAAACTGGTTGCTTGTAATATAGGAAGTAGGTTATCTTTGACTTGATGAGTAACAAGGCGATTACTAACATTTAACACACCTGTTGTATCTACTGATATAGATAAGATATGGGATTATAATGTCGTGTTTTACAGGTTACGTTGTCAGGAGTAAGACATCTTACATGTTACTTTATTGGTCACACGTGTTGACACATGGCTTATCTTCATCGCTTTCGAGTTTTTACAATCTGGAATTTTGAGTAGAATTCTAAATGAATATATTCATTAAATTTCAGAAATACACTTTAGAATCAAACATGTTCTCATGTTTTAAAATTATATTTAGTTAAGAAAGTGTCCAAGATGCATACTTTCAGCAGTGGATGAACTTAGGTCAATGATAATGACGATGATGAAAGAAAAAAAAACACCAAAACATTTTTGTTATTTTCCGTAGCAATAGAATTATCGAAGGACAATTTAATTACCATCCTATCTATCGTATTTAACGTTTAATTTGGTTCGAGATTAGATTCGTTACGTAACAAAAAGCTGTACAAACAGTTTCTCAATTCATTATTTGCGTTAAAAATGTGAATGACCTATAAAGGCGAGATAGCGAATGTTTGCCCACTGAAACAGTATCCGTATCTACCAAGTCTATTTCGTTGTATTTATTTGTTTTGTAATAAGATACAGTTAGTTTGTTCTTGTACAAATCGGATTATTCTGTGTGTGTGAAAGGATTCATGTATTAGCTTCGCCTCCGCGAATGTGTCTTGGTAAAGCTTATTATGTATTATTATTTTTATTAACAATATAATTCTATTTCTTTGAAAATGGATTAGTAAATTAATTTGTATTGTCGTCAAAGTTAATTGAATTATTTTGTACTCTATGAAATAATACATAATTTACTTTCTAATTATTTCTATTTTGTATCTCTATATACTTTTATGAACTTATGATCGTCTTCATCAACCTGCTCTTTTTCCTATGGAGAGTCGGCACAGTATGTACTCCTCTTCCATTAGTCTCTATCAGCCGTCATATTTGGACATCTATGAATTGTGACCCCATTTAGTTAAAAATACGTACAGGATTCTATTTCTCACAATTCCCATTCGGAAAAAGCTAAAGTGAAGCTAAATGTCATATCAGTGTTTTGTGAACTACGATAGCGTTTTACGTTCGCCTGTCGCCTCTTTAATCTGTTCAATCCAGATTTTAAAATACACGTTTTAGATACTACATAGTAAGAACTAAAAGATTTAATAAAAAAAGTGAATTCTTATCATTCTATAAATTATAAATCGAAAACTTTGTAGTACTTTTTAAATATAATTGCGGGACAATGTTTTGTAAAAAAAAGCAAATCGACGTGGAAAGTCAATGTGCAAAAAAAATATTCTCATTGGTTATCATCATCATCATCATTATCAGCCTAGTGTAGTTCACTGCTGGACGTAGGCCTCCCCATCGACTGCCACGATAACCAGTCCTGCGCCGCCCACATCCAGTGCACTCCCGCAACCTTGACCAAGTCATCGGTCCATCTTTTGGGAGGCCTACCAATGCTGCGTCGACCTGTCCGTGGCCGCCATTCCGAGGCTTTCAGGCCCCATTGGTCGTCTGTTATGCGGGCAAATGCAAATTCTCCTTGATTATAAATTGGTGTAATAGATAAATTTCGAATAATAAGCGACCCGTTACTAACGGGTAACGGGTCGCTTGTTGTTTATATGATCACATATCACTGGCGCATATGAATGTTAACACATAGGAAAAGTATATAAAATAACAGCATATAAATAAAGAGTACGATCTCCTTACACAACCTTTAATAACGTGTTTATCAACTTACATATTGTCATGTAATAGAGATATTTTTCTGTAAAAATATTTACACTATAAAGTCAGGGACACAGGTCGTGTGACGAAACGGGCACGACAAGATTAACGATGCGAAGGGTCGCGATTCATTCGGTGACAATGATGCATACACGTACACACACCTGACGATCAATACTACATCAACGTTAAGGTAAAAGGGTTCCAAAATTATTCTAGTATTCGTATTCAAAACGACTTTCCAATAAAAAAAAAAGTTTAAACATTTATGAAAAATAAGATTTAAAAATATTTTTATCAGTAGCCAGTATCTTTCTTGTTTCTTCGTAATACGTGTGTCATTTTAATTATAATTATACTTATAATATATTTAAAGTCGTTAGCCGAGAAATCTTATAATATTAAAACGCTTGTCAAATACCAAAACCATTATTAAATATTTCGCTTCGTAAGCGCTGATAACAATCTAACAGACGTTAAAATTTAATATGAATTTGGATATTTAGGCTGGTCTCATCATTTAACAAACTTTTACATATTTAAATGTTTCAGAATTCGACCGTTAGTCTAACTTTCCTTAAATCTAAGTCGAAAGTAAGACATCTTATGTTTCTCAGCGTGTTAAAGAGGTTCTAGAGCAGGCTTTTCTGGAAATGTTAGAGCTCCCACTGCGAGTATTTGGTAGAGGAATTATTTGGTATCTTGCCAAGACTATCTCGACGACATACTGGCTGTTACCATTTAACTGTTAACACTGGCTCAAATTAGAGGAAAACTCATTCGATAAAAACATTAAGGATGTTGATTACATTATTGTATTGCCCTTCATTAAAAACGTTATTGGACATATTATTTTTCTTTATCTTTTCACACTACGATTATTTAATGCTCAAATTAAACAAACCATTACCAAAAGAAATTATTGTTTTATTTTTTTTATACAAGAAAGGGCAAAGGAGCGCAGAGATCAAGACGTCAATCATCACACCAAACTAGAAACCGGACTAACCACAGATACATTTCCGGCCTTATTTAATTTCGAAAAGTAAGAAAAGAATATTTCGGTAGATTTAAAGATATCGAAATTTCTTTAATTAACCGAGATCAAATTCAATGAAACAATATACCATTGTATCGGTTACTTATTGTCGGAACTTTAAACAATGGACTTTGATAGCTGACATCGTAACAATGATACAGAACGCTTAAAGTTTGTTCAGCGCGAAGTCTCGATTTTCTTTTATTGAAAACTCAAACATAATTTTACACAAGAGAAAATTTTATCGAGTACTTATTATAATAAAGTCAATGTATACAAATTTTGTTCATCTATTTAAAAACAACTGAAGTTCTCAAAATAAAAAGTATTAAAAAATTACACGGATTTTGGTCACATAACAAGACTATGTAACGTTCGTAAGAAACGGGATTCTTACTATGATTAGCCTCTTTTTTTGCTTTCTGAGGGAAAGGCAGGAGTTATGTGAGGATCGTACTCACTAAAACCCCCTCGGTGGCCATCCTCAAGTGCGATTTCGAGGGCCCCGGGATCTCCGGTGGAACGCACCGGGACCCTCTGCACAGAGCTACTGCACAACCTAAAGCTACCGCTCTCTAGCGCTAAAAGTCGGCAACACGGGACCACACCGTGTTACCGTCTTCCCGGGATACTATAATTAGTCTATAACACATTAATAACAATGACAAAATAGTAAAATCCTACTAGGAAATATTATACTATAACTTACCTTCTACTCATACTTAAGTAGAAATAAGAATGAGAATTACTAACGTAGATTAGGCAGACCCTTCGTAGGATTTCTGTTTACATATTGAGAGGGTTCGGGATTGTCCTTTTCTACATTTTAAGCTCATTAAATTTGCCTAGTAAATATTGTGGAATATTTATGTTTATTTATACCAATAAGAACTGTAACATGGAAAAGTTATCAATGATTTATATGGATTTTCTGACGTATTTTGGATTCTGTTATAACCTATCCACAATTGTACCGCCCTGACAATGTTAAAAGTGATAATACGACCTTGTCATACTGTAGCTTTCGTATCATTTTTTTAATATTATTTTTATGAAGGTTTTACACAGTTCTATTGCCGGCCAAGATAAACTAGTTGTACTATCGATGAAATGCTAAATCATTAGGAATACGATGATAATAATTTCGTAGTAATAAAAAAAAAAAATAACCTCTAGTGTGCAGTTGTAACACATATACAACAGAGATCAATGTAGCAAGATAAACAAGCAGAGTCGCAAAACTGTTGAACAAAACATTGGCTACCCTCCAGCCGTACAATTGAACACGAATTCTTGGCATGTTTAAAACTCTGTTTTTGGGAGAAAAAATGCAAGTAGCTGCATGTTGCAGTTCTTTACAACTGCATGCATTTGCATTGTAACACACGGGAAACCGTTAAAAATTTAAATAATTTGCTTCGGTAAGTTTTATCGTTAATTTGAATGTTTTTCGAGAAAAATAAAAAATAAAGTACATACATAATTCAGAAAAATAAACATACCAGTACGACTTAAGGTCCTTTAAGAAGCGAGAGTACCTTTTTCTCAAAGGTCATCAACGCGTATACGGTTTCTCTTGTGTTGCAAATGCCCATGGACGTAGATCACCCTGGTGATCTCAATCTTTTGTGCCCGTCTTTAAAAAAAAAAACTACAATTAGAACAGTCAGTCAAAATGTTAAACTCTTTTTCTACAACCATACTTTTAAGTAAGAATGAAACCACAAATATGTATGCATTGAATTACGACAAAATTTACAAAAGTTACATCATCTTTATTAATTATCCTTAGTGCAACAGAGGCTTAACTAATAAACTGTTCAGTTGTAATCAGCTTTTGTTTGCCCACTAGTGGACATAGGTTTAGTAATAACATATATCTAGTCACATAAGCAATAAGTCACTGTAGGTTTGCTATACTGTAGCCATTAAGGAAACCAAAAGTCCAAAGGAAAAAATAATCCTGCAACTATCTTTTTACGAAGAAAATTTATCTAAATGGTATATCTTTCCTGCTTATTGTTAGACGGACATAAAATTGCGCGTTAACAAGCGGCCTCCTTTAGTGGACCACTATCGCTCAATTTAACAGTTTTAATGACACTATAATGTCCTACTAACTGGGCTGGGACTGTTTTATTTATCGTTACATATACTCTAAACGATATGACCCTGTTAAATATAGTAACAAGCTACTATTTACGTCGTGGAAATTCAACTATTATGTGTTATGGCAGGCGCGTTGCTACCAAAAGCGGCTCGTTAGTTGCAAATTGGCAACTGATTACTATCGCGTTTACGTGATAAGCTAGCGACAGCTAATTCTAACGAAATATATAAACTCAACAGATTTTAGAAACGAAAACTAGATTTTACAATTAGTTTTATTAGTACATTTTGATCTGACGTAGTGATGGTGAAGGAACACAGCGTGATGAAGACCAACACATATGCGATTTTAATGATGTCGTAATATAACGATATGTAAGTCAATCCCTAATTTGGGGTAGACTGTAGCCCATCGGGAAATATATATATGAACTGACAACTACATTGGTAATGTAACAAGCTCTTGACGTATATTTTCAACACTTCTGAAACGCTTGTAAATACAGTAATAATATATAAATGAATTGCGGTTCGTTAGTCTCGCTAAAACTTGAGAACGGCTGAACGGATTTGTCTTATCTTTGTCTTGGAATATTCGTTGAGGTCTAGGGAAGGTTTAAAAGGTGAGAAAAATTAAAAAGAACCCTTGAAAGCCTGAAAAATAGCTCTTTTCCATTTCCCATACAAACGTTTTTTTTCCGAGGAGGTAATGTTTTTTTTTTGTATTTCCTAAAAAATTCCAAAATCTGTTTATTTATTGCCTTTAAGGTGAAACAGAGTTGGCGGGGTCAGCTAGTACAGTAATAAAGTGTAATACGGCAGTCATTCTAATTAAACTTTATAAAATAGCAAGGTAATCAATCATGGAATATCGAATTAATATGACGGGTTAGCAAAAGGCGCCAGATTCGAAAACCTTAAGTCATACGTATCTGGCTTGTTACCAAATAATAAAACCACGAGAGATCTATGAATCGTAAGCATTTGGCTTGGTTTGAGATTACTTGCATTTATCTTGTTTATTGGCTGTATCTGTTACTATACAATAGCAGTTAAGTTTATTCTTCGAATAGTTTTATTTATGGATGTTCACTTTTTTTAATGAATATAAATGTAAACTGAAACTGAAGTTTTCAAAAAAATTACTTTATTTAACACTGTTATTAATTATGAAACAATTATGATGATATAATTATAAAATAAGTAATAAAAAGTATTAATAGAATTTGATAAAAAAATACTGGTTTGGTAAAATAATATTTCCATTCAACGTGTAAAATCTTTAATCAAGTCGACAATTAAGGCAACCGAGGTAAAAGTTGTTTTTAAAACTTGACGAGTGCTTTAAGCACGCGCCTCTATTTATAATGGACTTGTAGCTGAAAGCTGTAAGTACAGAGGCAAAATGGGAATTTAAATTACGGTAGGGAAGAGCTTTTGGATATAATGATGACTCCTTTGTGGATTTCGTCAATTTTTTTTTATGTATTAAAAAATTCTGTGATTCGTAAATAACTTTATCTAAAATTATTACGTAACGATATATTTCAAATAATGAAGAGATTTACAATCTATCTTATCCGGTGTCGGCATTGATTAGTTTCAAGCCGTTTTTCAGGGTCATTTTGAATGGTTTTACGTAGTATACCGTTAAAAGTTTAGCTTATATTGCTCAACGAAAGAGATCTCAAAGTTTGATTGAAGTTTCCCATCGTCTTAGACACGTAGTCAATGCTTCTGCATTATTTCAACTTATTGTACATCCAGACTTTAGCGTTACCACTGTATAAACGATTTAAATTACCGCTTGCTCTTTTGCTACACTAAAACATAAAAGAAAAAAAACTATCAGGCAAAAGTCTTGTTCATGTATAAAAAGGAATAGAGCTGTGATTTGCTAAATGCATTAAGCGAGGAATGCGATGCCAAGTAAATGTTAATAGGCTTCATTTGCTAAAAGGCACGCCTTCACTCACGGTTACTATTGTATTCTCCGGATAAATCTAAGTTTATTATAAAGACTTAAGAATATAAGCATTTAGGTTAATAGATCGAGTTGTTTTGCTAAGAAAATAAATCCCACATATCTCTTATCTTTTCATATCGAAATGTAAATTTACATAGAAACAAACCACAATGAAATAGGTATAGGTAAAATAATGCAGTAATGTCATAAAATATAAAACATATATATTCTGCACTATAATAACTTAATACTAAAAAGTATTTTAGGTACAAAGTAAATAAAACCATCTCGAGATGTAACTTTGAAGATACACAAAGCTGAAACAGCTTTTACGTTAATTGAACCTCGAGTCGACTGGGACTTTATCAGTTTATTCAAGTCTTTCATGGTTTCGATTTTAATAAGCAAATGGCTATTTAATAATACTTTACAGTCTTATTTATTAAACAAATATTTCATCAAAACCAACTGAGGTTTCTGATCATAAGACATTATTTACCTTACATCCATCATTTTATTATTAGTCGATCATTAACAAACATTTTCAATTTAAGTTCACATTTATACAAAGTATGTAACATATATACGGTTGCGAAACGAAACACATACGTGTGAAACATATTTGATTTTCAAACAAACACCACAAGGGATTTTCCTGAAAATTTCCCCCAAGCTAAAATCCAACCGACCCGATTTATACTTCTGCAAAAAGAATATAAAGAGCTAAGCTTAATAGCTTCGTGATGTTGCACTTTAACTACTTCCCAGACGCCCTAAATTATTTTCCACTTAAAATGTACGATAGAGTTACGACTAAATGCACCTGAGATTTAGTAATAGCGTTGAATAATTAGTTCTTTAATTCCTGTACTAAATATTAACTTAAACTTCGCTTTCTACTATTTCATTTTCCTATACGTCTCATTACAAAAAGAGTACCCCTATAAGTAAACTTAAATAATTCTCTGCTAAAGTAACCCCAATTGATTAACGAAAGACACTTACAGTTTTTATCCTAGTCACACTATGTGTTGTTTTTGTATAAAAAATCCACACCGAAGGACTGTGATTGAATCCGAATACTAAAAAGTAATGGCAATTAAGACGGATGTAACAGTGCGTGATGATAACATAAGGCTAGTGAAAACGTAATTAACGACTCATCTTTACTTTAAGTTCTTCACTTTCTTCATAAAAATGTAGTCTGTGTCCCATTACGCGAACATTCACAGCTTGATCAAGACTGTTGTCACTTCTAAACAATATGATTGATGTATACCCCAAAGTGTGATCGATTCGAGAACGATGACGGCACATATTAGTTTCAAGTTGTGTACTTTAGATGTTGTTGCTTTAATTAATAAGTTAGATTTACTATAAATTTAGTTATAATACCAATAAAAGTTACATAAAACCTCTAATGTTTGTGTACCAAATTGACCTATTGAAAGTATCATGGTAGGATAGAATTACATAACTTTATATAAGCACAGATCTTCATTTTAATTCTATAATTTATCTAATACTGTGAATGCAATAAAGGCAAAATTCATAGCACTGTCAAGCAATCATAAAAAGCTTTGAAACACGATGTTCAAACCTTCTTTGAGATGAATGTAACATTGTTCAAAGCATTTTATTGCTTCCAGACTGATACCGTTTTGTAAAATTTATAAAAGTGCATAAAATAAAAACTATTGAAACAAGATATTAAAAAGAAAATTTTACTGTACATTTGAAGAATGTATAATGTGATGATGCGCCAATAGCCTAATGGTTAAGAATACGGACTACCGATCTAACGGTCATGGGTTCGAATCCGATCATTCGACCATTGTCGTGGACCATATCCTAACATAAGCTTTATCAAGATCACAAGGAATTGTTACAAGAAATATTAGCAAAATTAACAAAAATCTACTAATTGAACAAACAAAAATAAATGTCCTATTTTGACTTAAATCTTCATACATTTTCTTGAATTCTTTGTTAGTTAGATTTGAATTTTGTTATTGACCCTACAGGGTGTGTAATTACAGGTCTTTGATCTGTAGCACTTATAATTCCAGAAGACGCTTAAAATAATCCGTATTGAGTATATCAGTTAATTAATTAATTTTCTTGATATATGAAAGATTTAATTCATTTTATTAATCAAGTAAAAATAAATAAAGATTTCTCAAACTTTGTCTAGTTGTAATTAAGTTTTGTATTTATGTTGTTAATAGATAGGGAGTGCGGCGACCGTGCTATAAATCAACTGTTTGTTTGATTTCATTCCCAGTGTGTGTACAAGTTATAAAGGGTTTACTGTGAATCCAATTTAAAATTATCTCTTGCATTAGGTTTCGGTTTGCTTTAGGATTGTTGTACTTACAGACAATTTGATTTACCACGTTTGTTATTTATGAAACGTATATGAAAGTATTTAATATTACTGTGTGTTTTGTTAAGTACATAAAGCTACTAATATTCTATATACTTAACAATAACTATGATCAATTTCTTTCACTATGAGAATATATAGTCATAACTGAATTAACGCCCGTTGTGAGGAAATTGGAATGATTTCACGCGTGACTTAAGCCGCAATATGAACATCAATGTAATTTAAATTGAGTGACATTTTATAGAATGTGTCAATGGAATTGTAAAAAATCATCAGATTATTTTCGGGATACACGGATGAGTCACGTATCTTCTTAGGAATTCTTAATATTCTTTTCTTTAACACACTTCTTACGCTTATTCTATTTCATACAAATCATCTATATAACTTCGGTCTTACTCTACTTTGATAACCATCCATAATCAATCTCATCACCTTTGTTCCTAATATCTCTTGAAACAGAAATAACAATATGTTTTTATTAGACGTGTTTCGGTGACGTAAAAGTTAGTACTCGCATAACTTTGCTCTCATAGTTGCTCAGTTTCATCTAACTCTTACTAATTTAATTGTCTTTTCCTTGCGGTAGAATAATTCGAATATAGTGTGTTGACGTGTTCATAAAAGTGTCAAGAAACTTTTTTTACTAATTCTTTTCCTTCTTACAAACTTGATTATGTTCAAAAGTCATTATAAAAATTAAAATTTTGCAGTTATTGTTGCGAAACATTTTTTGTAATTGCGGCATAAGGGCGGTAAAGTTTTATCACGCTGCCATAATCACACCTCTGTGTAAGATCGCGGGCCACATCAAATGTTACAGCCAACCGAGCTTTAAGCATGATTAAAATTTTCTCAAGCTTTCGAAGTAAAAAAAAAAATTGCTAGAAAAAAAAATAAAATTACACTGTACCGTTTGTCAATTTAAAGATGATTATTTATTCTTGTCAACTGTGTTATGTTGTTTGTTTCAGATCTGTAATAAAAAAAACTTGCGTCTGTACCATCTTGTGTTACTAATATTATAATTAAATGTTAATTTAGACTGATACAAAAATGTTGGAAACACAAAACGGCTGAGCATGTCTAAATAAAAATTGACATGAAGATAGTTTAGTGTCTTTAGTAACAAATAGGCTACATACTAAATAATGCTTTCATCCGCGCTGACGAAGTTTCGGGCAAAAGTTAATATGTAAGAAAGACCAAGAAGTTTTCTTAGCAAGAAGGTTAAATATTACAAAATTATACCTGGTATAATAGTAACTTGCTGAAACGTAAAATTAATTAACTAAGTTCAGATATGTGAATTAAAAGTTCTAAAAATCATATTATACATAAAACTTTTATGCAATACAAGCCGACGGCAATTACTTCTAAAGTGTTGAGTACACAGAGGAAAATTTCCCTGCTCTTTCAGTAAACGTACGAAATGAAAATATGCTGAAGTTAGACCTACGCTCGCGTCTGTTTATTTTTGAAGGAGCGACGATGCGACGACGTTTTCTCACATTTGTTTCCAGCAAATTGAAAGTGAAATGGTTACTGACAAAAGACAGAGAAAGTTCTGCCGCGGCGTCGTCGAAAAAGAAAACAAATTTTGTTTTCATTGCCAGTACTTAATTTAATGTTGTACAACTGTAATTTACTTAAATGTTTATCTGTAGCTTGGGGATTTAGATAAAGAAGTGATGTTAGATTCTGTGGGTTACATTTTCACACCCAAGACTAGACCACCAAAAGTAATTTAAAATAATGTTTCTAAATAGCTTGTAAGTGACAAGCTTGTTACGGTAAACAGATTTTATGTACGGTGTAATATATTATTTATTAAGTATACGAAATGTTCATACAAAAAACTCCAACGTTTATCTCCGTACCAAACAATGAATATAACCAATATTATTGACACGAAAATTTAGATTGATGGATGGACAGATGTATGTTAGTATGTATCTCCAACACGTCGAAACAGATTACATGAAATTTAGCATATACATTAGTTAATAGCAAGGTTTATGCCCAGCAGTGGGCAGACAAAGGCATAGAGCACAGGCTACTTACAAAGTTTTGTTTCTTTAACTCTTGTAATATTATTAAATCATGTACGAAGTTTTTAGAACCTCCCAAATTATATGTCTTGGCTGAATGTGGCTGTACATATATAGTGAAGCATTTGGCTTCGTCAGGGTCGACACTCCCATTAGTGTGATGCGCAGCGTGAAAGCTTATTTAAATAAATAACATTCTCGTAAATTACTCTGGAGGAGACGCGAAATAAAAAAATACAGTCTTCCATTACGTCTGTAACTGAGAGTTGAATTTTGAAAATATTGTTCAATTAAAGGGTAAGAAGTGTTTATTAGATTCTTGTAACAGTATCGGTAAAAATATAAATATCAAAGCATATTCCGTACATTTCTCACATACTTATAACTTCGATATCATTTCGCGCGATTCTAAACACGTAATGCCGTCCTGTACGTTTTACCAACGAACGTTTTCTAGTATCTTGAAAAACGAAAATAACATTTCTAAGTTGTTCGTTCTGTTACTAAAAAATATTACTACCTTTATTTGACTAAAATATGTGTAAGATATATTAATAATTTCTTCTATTTTGAATACATATGTAAACCAAATTAACGTCTGGACACTAAGTAACGCGGGGTGAGGTCACGTGACATAAATTACAAACGTGAACGTGAAAATAAATCGTAGATACGTCGGCTATCGTCTACGCATCGTCGTAGAGGTAGCCGTAGACGTGTGTAGACATTACAAGTATCCGCAATATTTTCACAAAGCTACATTTATTTATTCCAAACTTTGCACTATTTATTTTAAATTGAGATAAAATAGGAGATGTTTCGAGAATTGAATCAACATTTTTATCCATAGAGGTATATCCGTGACCGTGTTGTAAAGCGTGTTCATATGTTTCCTATTCTTTTGAAATACGTGAGTAAAATAAATAAGTCGAGAGATTTGAAATACGAATTTCACGATTTCTCTTCATATAATTTACGGAGTGTGAAAATTTAATTGGATTATTTGTTCGTTATTCTTGAATAAATTATTATTTATATAGTACATAAGTTGCGACAGTAATAATAAAACTCGAGACGTGAAATATGTCACTAAATAAAAATATAAAATTTGAAGAGATCTACGTATTATATAGTTCGCTGGGGTAGTCACACAATGTGGGTCTTCGCCATCCATACAAGAGATCGCTAGCGCCACCTGACCTGCGTCTTTGTATTACACAGGGCAAATAATTTTATTATTTATTGCATTGCTTCGGTATCCCTACAGTCAGTATTAACAGATAGATGTCACAGTCGTGTTTAGTCGGTTGTAATTGTTTCTCAGAGATTTTTATACTTTGTCAACATTGTGCGTGTTAGTTATAAGCATTGTAAGATTTCAATAACGTGAATTTTAACATTAATTGAACGTTTTTGCAGAGAATACTAACGGAGAAATCAGTTACTAAATAAATTTTTCTTTTTCTATTCCTGTCAGAAATTTCTTATTTAAGCTATGAAATCAATACAATTATGTTCTGAAATATGTTAATAATAATGATGTTAGTTTAACTTCATGATTTTGTTTTTTTTTTCAATTTAAATTTATTTTAGGGATTTTTGTCCGTTGAGGACACGCCAATCCCATAGTGTGCATGATATTGTATCGGCTCGGTTTAGGAAAAGAGCTGGCATAATCGTACTAACACGCTTGAGGTCAACGATAAAATAGTTAAAATTATCCCAACGTGAACCGGGATGAGCTTCAACTCCTCATGTTTTTGATAGACTACGATATTGCCTAGTGATAACCAATCAATTCTTACGTAAGGTCGTTTCCTTACAACAGTTTTAAGTATAGTAATATTTTCCCAAGGAAATTGCCTTTATAGAGCGCGAACAAAGACAAACGTAATATAAATCTTCACTTTACTGCTAAATAAATTTGTAATGTTGACTGCATAGCGAACCGTCTTTGTAGGGAGATTGGCTCCGAGCCAACAGGCAGTTTTCGGGAGAGTCGGCCAAGGTCGCGAATTTTTGATCATTCTTTTCATATTCGTGAGATATTTTTAATTATTATGTTAATATTAATGAGGAGTTTTTGTTCACTTATATTTATTTTCTACAGGTTGTTATCATCCACTGTTAGATTTGACTCTAACTTAAATTGTTATTGTCTAACTTAAATCGTTTGTCTTTTGTATTATGATAAAAATTGGGATGTTTTTTATTTTGTTTTCATGATTATTGATACAATATTTTAATTACCGTACAAGTTTACTGGAAATTGAACTCTCACTGAAATTACTTATTGGAATCTCAGAATTGTTCTGATTAAAACGTATATAAGTAAATGAAAAGCTTTTTTTTAGTAAAATGTTAGAAGTTAAAAGATTTTTATTAATTTACTCTTATTTCTTGTAGCCATTCCTGGTAAGATTGAAAAAGCTTGTGTTAGGATATGGTTCACGACAATATTCGATTGCCGGGATTCGAACCTACGACCACTAGATCGGTAGTCCGTACCCTTAACCATTAGGCGATTGGCGCTTCAATATATTCGGTCTAGATAGATTTTGCTAAAAGTATATTATTATAATATAAGTGAAAACATTTCCATGTGCAGCTGTGACAATTTTCCGTTTAAAATCATATTGACATTTCCAAATTATTAAAGGTTTTAAGGGCACTCGGGAAAAGGGAGGCAAAGGAAAATTCGCTTAAGTGATTTTAATTTTATAAAAATGTCAATTAAGTATCAAGTTAATTAAGGCTCGTTATAATTAATGTGACCTTTGAATCAGGTAAATGGAACAAATTACACTTCACGCCAGCCGTTACATTTAATACATACATCTTTTGACACGATATCACGATGTCGCGGGTAAATGATGAGGAAATTGTAGAGTGAGAGATATTACTAAGATGAAAATCAAATGATTGTTAAGAATAACAAGTCGCCCAGCTATAAAATGTTACACCGACTCACTATAACTTCTTGTTTTTCGAATGTTCATGGCTTTGTTTTTATTTCATCTCGTCATCATTATCATCCTAATGTAGTCCACTGCTGAACGTAGGCCGTATTCATCTCACATTAACTTCATGTTATTTTATCACTTTTATAAAGTATAACATCATTTGCTCACCATGGGTTACATTTTAAAACCGTACTGAATAAAAACATAATTTTGTTTATTAATACAAAAGTATGATAATACTAGAAGTTTCCTACCATAATGACAAAATAAGTGTTTTATTCTAATAATTCTTGAAGGGTTGAGAGTTTATAAAGTTAATCTAACATTGTTTTTTATTTAGAAAACCCCTTATGTAATCTACCGTTCATACTGGTACCATATACTAGATGATAAACTACACTGTACTCACCATACTGGACTATAGTTATAATAATAACACAACGTGACCATCAGCAAGAGGTCTTATCACTATAATCGTTAGGAATCCAAGAGCGTCACATTCCTAGCGCATCGGCGTTTTATAATCAGTCAAAAGACAACAATATCCATATCTTTTCTACAATAATCTTGCATTTTCGCCGCACCGGATATGAGTGCAATAATACTTAATAATCCCGATTAGAAATAATAAAAAAATAAAACAATTTATATAACTCCATATTTGTAAAAGGAAATTATTTTAATTACACGCACAAAAACTAACTAAACTTGGTATTCAAGTTAAAATTTTATCTCATTTATAATTTGACTTCATCGTTTGATGTGGAAAATTTGTCACCTTCACCACTAAGCTATAGTCGTGCCGAAAACAATAAAGTGTTATGTTTTCATTGGATCAGTGAGAGACGCCGGAACTCGTGCTTCTCTTATTTGTTTTACGACTAAGTTTATTTGATTTCGTGATTTAGATCCAATGTTTTGTTCAAATATAGCTTTCGCTTGATTTTTGTTTGGTCGCTTATTGGACGTTGTTTATACTTATTGTTTTTGTTTTAGAGCTATAACCATTTATACTTTACTAGCTGTGGCCCACGACCTTATCCTCTTAGAATTGAAAATAAAAACATAATTTGTAGCTTATATATTCTTCCATACTATGTTATACATTTACGACAAATTTCATACAGTATAAGAGCTCTTCCAGTGACACCTTCTAACAAGCATACAACCGGACATCCAAACTTTATAATTAAAATATCAGTAATATATAACGAAGCTAACTTTTTGAATATGAACTTTATGAAGCTATACATCCCCACCGGGGGATCAGAGTCTACCCTATTATTAGGGGCGACTAGGCCATAGTCAACCACACTGGTAGACTTCACACATATCTTTAACTTTCTTCGTTTCCTTCACCGTAAGAGCGTCGGATAATATATATATGTAATTCGGAAATGGAAAAACACATTGGTACGTGGTGAGGATCAAACCTGGACAATGTCGAGTACGGTACGATCCGGTCAAGCGCCTAACAACTGCGATACCAACGTTCTTTTGTGTTTTAAGTTTATAAAAATAAAAATGCACGTAAAAAAATATACTACCTAAATTGACTACCATCAAAGAAAATCTATCTATCACCTAATTGTAACACTTAAGGTATTTCATTACATAAAGTTGTTTTTTTTAACTCTACAATGTAAAATACAATAGGGGTTCTAAAATATCTTTTAAATCACCAATATCTTTAGAACTTGTTACTCTGCTCTATAACATCCCGTTAAGTCCCTGATAAATTGAGGTGACGTGTGTTTTGGAAGTAAAACTTTTGAAAGATTTATCGTGGGTTAGTGTTTTAGATTGATATTTATTTTATTTGTTTTAGATTTATGTACAACCATTGAGTTAAGGTTAAAGGTAAAGGGGAACGGTTGTTCAATTAATCTCTATAGTTAACTACACTTTAGTTTTAACTGTAAAGTTTAACTGAGACTTAAAATTATAAAGTCGTAAATCCGATTACAATGTATTTATATAAAACTTGTAACAAAATATATTATTTCCATTTTCTATTAATATATAAAACATTTCAACTCAACACGTATATAATCCGATTTACAAAAGCCATTAACTCTCCATGTCAGCATCTCTCGATGATAAAATGACATCTTGTTATTGACGTAAGAAAATCCGAGGGTTAATTTCCGGCGGTCGAATAAGGCTACTAATATCTCATTTTATATATGTCTATCATGTTTTTATCTTCAGAAAGTTTTCTATAGTATGAACTATACATTACATGTGTATAGTGGGGCTTCTTAATGATTGACAGATACCTTTTTTCAAGTTATTAAAAGCCATACACTTTCTATTCTACTTAATTTACTTGTATTACCTACATAGTCTACCCATACTACTGTCTGAGTTGGGCAAAGTTTGATTAAGCGCCGGAACCTTAGGCAACTAACTATTTAACAAGATCCGAATTTCGGTCGAAAATGTATTTGTTGTAAATTAATACATATACGAAAGTTTTTTTTTTAATAAACTAAACTTTTAATACTTATTGTGTTTAAACAAAGATTATTCCCCGTTAACAAATAACACAATTCGGAAGTGTTACCGCTAACATAATACTAAGAACTATAGGAAATGTTATAGACTTTGTAGCAAAATGTCATTTTATCTCTTTTTTTATGAAGGTAAGATAACACTGGCTGGTGTAACACAAATAACAAGTTTTAATTTATTATCAATCAAAACAAAGAATTGCATTTACTCTTAATGAAGTTTAACAAATCTCTATTTGTATTATTTATAGTATACAAATATAAATTCCCAACTGAATTAATTTGGTTCCGAAAGGACAGTTGAAGCGATCAAAAAATCATTCATAATTAGAAAGGTTTTCTATCAGTGAGTTACAAGCTTTTGTAAACAATCGATGGTTGGCAGTTAGCAACTATATAATATGAGACATGCCTCAGTGGTCCATAGACCACTTTATGAGTAGTCTAAGATAATTCAATTTGCGTAATTCCTATTTGACGTCCACAGCAAAGTTATCCCAAACTTCATCGTTTGCATCGAGCTTGTCTTTATGTAATGATCTATGCATCCGAAATGTTACTGTACTTCCGTATTCGGAGATAACAGCAATTATTACTACACGGTTATAATTATCAGGCAACTTACCGTGTATGATTAATTGACTGTTCAACGTTAATGCATAATTTAGTAAAGGTAATTTGGATGTATTTTACATTGGAGCGTCGGTGGCGCAGTTATTAGGCGCTTGACCGGACCGGACCGTACTCGACATTGTCCAGGTTCGATCCCCGCCATGTACCAATATGTTTTTTCATTTTTCGAATTGCATA
>JAODUI010000032.1:2430921-2442301 GCA_027563995.1 Papilio gigon
ATTGCAGCCCCGACGACAAGGGCCGGGCCTACAAAAGCCTTTGGGCTTTATGCTGTCACATAAATCAGTTGGACACCATGTCTTACAAAATATTGGAACTTCATTTTCACCACAAACTGGTGCTGATGGAGCTGTGATAAAAATTAAACGGTTTTCCTTTAAACATTGGAATTTAGTGTTAGTATTGGAGAAATATTGAAGCAAGAGATCGTGGTTTGGTCATGTTAATCGTAGATATGATGAGGACATAAAAAAGAATGTGATGAGACTGAATGTGGATAGATACAAAGGTAGAGGAAGACCGAAGAAGATGTGGATGGATTGAGTGAAAGAGGGTATTCGTAAGAAGTGGGTGAGTTCAGATATGACGGTTGACGGAGATCTACGGATAAGTAGTGCAAACTGTTGAAGACTAGGAGTGAGAGTTAGAACACCATCTCAATACCTCAAATACAAAATTATATAAGAGATTGCAAAAAAAAATGTTACAAAAAATACCTGGACAGTCTTGCGGCAAAATACATTCTCCTTTTGGTGACAAGACATACGAAGCTTTACATTGGCAGGTTACGTTAGGCGTACACAACGCTTCGCAGAAGCCAGGTTCCGGCGTCTGACAAGTTGGTGGGCATGATGAAGGGCAATTTGTGTGTGTCGCATTGCCCCCACAAGTTGGTGCTGTGAATCATATTATATTCTTCTGAACCATTCACAGATATAATTTCCTATTTCGGCAATAAACAATTAGTTGATTGGTGTTTCATAAATATTTCACTAAATAATAGCTATATCACTAGTCGTAGTCAAAAAGTGTGAACATAACTGATAGAAAATATTGTATAAATATTTTTATACCTGGACAGTCTTGTGGTAAAATACAGTCTCCTTTTGGTGACAGCACGTAAGAAGGCTTGCATTGGCAGCTTTTGGGTTTACATAGCGTAATACATGCTTCCGGTTTTCGTGTATTACAAGATGGAGGGCACGCCGAAGCACACTCTACTAAAGTTGTATTGCCTCCACATATAATCGGTTCTGCATAAGACAATGATTAAGTTACTAAACAATATAAAAGTTACATTCGAATGCATTTTAAAACAGAAACGTATCCATTTCGGTTTTATTTCTTTGAATCAGTTAATATGAAAGAAAATCAAATTTTGAACACAATATGCTACAAGTGAAATTTGCAGTTACCAATTTTTAATGCCAATATACGACCAACAGTGGAACTTTGTTACGATTTCCAAATTTGTTGTTTTCTGGTGATAAAACATATTACTTACTTTCAGGGCATTGGTCTTTTGGAATACATTTCCCATTTGCATCTCGAGCGTAGCCTTCTTTACAATTGCAACCCCGACGGCAAGGGCCGGGCCTACAGGAACCCTTGGGCTTTATGCTATCACATAAATCAGAAGAACACCATGTCTTACAAATTATCGGAACTTCATTTTCACCACAAACAGGCGGTGGCGGAGCTGAAACAAGAAGAAGACGGGTTAACTCTTAACATTAGAAGCAAGATTTATAAGGCCATCTCATTATCCCAAATAGCAAAATGAAAAAGCAATAGCAGAAAAGAAATGTATTAAAAATACCTGGACAGTCTTCCGGCAAAATACAGTCTCCGTTTGGTGATAATACGTAAGACGGTTTACATTGGCAGGTTACGTTTGGTTTACACACTGCTGCGCAAGGGCCAGGTTTAGGAGACCCACACGTGGGAGGACATGACGAAGCGCACTCTGTGTATGTCGCATTGCCTCTACAAGCTGGTGCTGTGAATTTTATATTATTTCGTATACCTTACAATATTTTTGTTTCGATTTTAACAATGTTTATTGTGGTTGATATTCCATAAATCATTAATAAGGAAGACCAATCACTACTCACAAATAGAAAAAGTATGAAATGAACCCCTGAGAAAAAGAATATACCTGGACAGTCTTGTGGCAAAATACAGTTTCCGTTTGGGGACAGGACGTAGGACGGCTTGCATTGGCAGGTTACGTTAGGTTTGCAGTACGCTGGGCAGATGCCAGGTTTAGGAGACTCACAAGTGAGTGGGCATGGCGAAGCACACTCTGTCTTTGTTGCATTGCCGCCACAAATAACTGGTTCTGTATAAGATGAACACAATTTTACTGCACATTTTGAATTGAGTAATGACAAATGAAAAAACAGTGAAAAAAATCATCAAAAATGAAAATGGCGTTGATTAATTTTGTATCTGAACGCTGACCGTACCATTTAGTTCGTTTTTAAATCTCGTGTTTGCAATATTAGAAAATGTTACTTACTGGCTGGGCATTGATCTTTTGGAATACATTTCCCATTTGAATCTCGAGCGTAGCCTTCTTTACAATTGCAGCCCCGACGACAAGGGCCGGGCCTACAAAAGCCTTTGGGCTTTATGCTGTCACATAAATCAGTTGGACACCGTGTCTTACAAATTATTGGAACTTCATTTTCACCACAAACAGGTGGTGGTGGAGCTAAAACAAAAACTTTACTGATTTACTCTAAACATTAGATATTCTAAATTGGAAATTTTAAAAACAATTGCATAAACAAATACCTGGACAGTCTTCCGGCAAAATACATTCTCCGTTTGGTGACAGCACATAAGACGGCATACATTGGCAGGTTACGTTTGGTTTGCATAGGTCTATGCAGATCTCTGGCTTTGGTACCTCACAAGTGGGAGGGCATGCCGAAGCGCAATCAGTGTTTGTCGCATTACCTCCACAAGGAGTTGGTGCTGCCAATAGTAAAAATTTGTTTCATAAATACTGCTCATTTTTTTTTTCTACATGTAAATACACTGTTCTATGCTGTTCATTAATTTTATGTAAATAAATTTAATACATACGAGGCGGGCAATTGTCATTGAGGACACATTTTCCATTAAAATCTCTGAGATGATCCTTAATACAATTACAACCAGGTTCACATTTGGTTTCATTCGGACAAATTCCATACTCCGTGTAGGAAATATTACAAAATTGCGGAGGGCATTTTATTTTGCATTTTGAATATTCTTCGTTGACTCCACATTTATTGGGCGGTGGAGTGGCTAGAAATGTCAAATTCTACTTACAACAATAACAAAAATAATAATTAATAGGTACCTGATAAAAATGCGGAAAATATTCAAATGATATTAGAATTTTTTTATAATACATTAATTATTTAATCAAATAATGAGGTACTTCTTACTTACGGCATTTATCGACTGGCACGCACACGTTATTTCCATCTCGGTAGGTGTCGGGTTTGCAAACACATTTAGGTTGGCAATTAAGGACCAAAGTATTGCAAACTGGTTTCTTTTTACCAGCAGCTTTACAACTTTCATTCAAGCAAGCGGAAGGACAAGAGTCCCAAACCATGTTAGGTTTTGTGCAATTTACTGGAGCTGAAATTAATAAAATAATTCAAGGTCCTCAGACAGATGTCTTATCAGTAATACGACCAAGTTTGAGCTGATGATGATGTTCAGTTAATTGTTTTTTTTAGTAGGCAACACATAAACACTACTTACGACAATCTGATGCAAGAATACATCGGTCATCTTGTTGGCTCTTCCTTCTGTGATTCAATTTACAAATACAACCGGCAGGGCAAGGGGATTGTGGTAAACAGTCGTAGTTTGTTGGAGAATCATCTTTTGGGCAATAATTATAAGGACACCTGTTGCTGCAGCTTGAAAATGTTGCATTTTTTCCACAAGGGTCACCACCTATGGAAATGCATATTAGAAATATTTTTAACCGTTTCCATTAGTTAACTCAGCTTTAACTAATATTTAGGTTATGATCTCAGTTCCATTGGCTTTGGTCTGAATGATCGGACTGATTTTGAAGTGTATAAGTAGGATAACACATACCTAGACATTTATCAGGTTCTATACAAAGTCCGTTTAATTTAGACAATATAAATCCATTTTTACATATGCAGCCAACATCTAAACACATTTTCTTGCACGGTGCATCCCTCGGCGACTCGCAAGTCGCCGGACAAGGAGGTGGACAAGATATTACCACGGCGTTAGGGTCATTGTTACAACTCGATTGTTCTGAAAACAAATGACAGATGATCATTACATCTTTCATCTATGTTTTGTTCCTTGTGTATTGTAACTTATACACTTACGTGGACACTGCTCTATTTCTATGCAATCTCCATCTTTATCTGATAATATGAATCCTGGTTTACATTTGCAGCCTTTTACATTTTCAGTCACCTCTACGTAAGTACAGTTTTCGGGATTTGGTTCAGCACAAGTCCGTTTACACTCTGTTGCTACATCGCAAGTCTCTTCTGGAACTGAATATATAAAATTCTCATAAAATATTCACGGTTTTCTATGCTATGAAATCCTTGAACTTATATTCTTACTGGGACGTTGTGAAAACCTTGGTTTTTTTTTATTCAATGCACTGTCACATTTAGAGTCAATGATTATTCAATCAGTCTTTAATATATGGATTTGACTCAAGTCATTTATAGTATTAGATAACTGGGCAACCATTAAATGACATTGGTTTTCTAAAAATCATCGACTCGTAAGTCTACCATAAAACCAAATCTTTGTTTAAGTTAATTGTGCATACATATTTATACTTACAGCATTGAGATGGAGATACACATATGCCCGAAGCATTTTTGTAATAACCTTTTTTGCAAGCGCATCGCGGCTCGCAGCCCCATGGCTTACATGCTATGTTGTCCTTTTTCAGATCATAGCAATTCTCTCTCAAACAAGAGTTTGTACATGAATTCCATTCTTCGTTGTCTCTAGTACAATTTACTGGTGCTATAAATAAAATTGGTGGTGAAAAGATCTGTATTAAAAAATGTAGGTACATGCTAAAAATATAGTAAACACTAATTAATTATGTCAACCGAAACCCTTGACTCTATTATGAAGATAAGAAATGTAAAATTGTTCGCGTTGAAATTATTTAACGTACGTGTTAATATATTTTTTAAAACATTTACATAATTTTGTGATAGCCTTGGTTCCTGCCTTGGCTTGAAACACGGGACAACCTAGTTTGCAATATCATGTTAGTTGGATTACTTTAATACAAATGAACGTTTGGAACTTTCTTTCGAATCATAGTTAAATTCAGATTTTTCAAATCAGTTTACAAGTGACTATAACTTACGGCATTCGGAAGCGAGTATGCAACGAGGATCTTTGACACTTTTTCTTTTGTAATTCGGCTTACAGGAACAACCCGAGGGACATGGTCTCGCCGGGTCACAGACTACTTGCGCAGTGCTGTCATCAATAGGGCAATAGTTGGAGGGACATCCTATACTGCATGCAACAAATGTCTCATTTAGAGGACAAGGGTTGCCACCTGAAATGAAATTTTTAATTTATTTAAACATAAAATTCCTATATTTATTTACAGCCCTGTTAACTTTGCGACGCCAATAATTTCAAGATCAAGGTATTACAGAAAAAGATTAACAATGCGATAACCGGAATGTTCCATGATTTTCGTTAACGACTTTGTGGCGAGAAGTAAAGGCTATTCGAATAGTCACTTAGAGAAGATTTTTTATGCTAAATCTGCTAAGCCAATCTCATAGTGACCACTTATAAGAACCACTGATAACAGACAACGGGAGACGACATTAGCACCGTACTTATAATTAACTTTATACTACGATTAAAATATCATACATTTCTTTACCTGGACAGTCTTTTGGAAGAATGCATTGGCCTTTTGGTTTCGATAGAAGGTATGACGGATTACAATGGCATCCCTTGGGTTCACATTTCTTGTTACACTTTCCTTCGTTTGGTGACATACACGTTGATGGACAGGCGGAAGGGCAGTCTATGTATGACGCGTTCTGACCACATGTTGGTTCTGCAAACATACTACTTAGAACAATGTTTTATTGAACTTTAAGTGTTTCGGATCACATTTAGCAATTGAAATTTAAGCATTGTCATCCATGATCGGTCCACCGATTGAGATGAATTTTTTTATCCACATCTTTACGTATATCTAGCAGCTGCATGTATCGGCTGATGATGGTGATAATCAGGATGAAAAGATACACATTTTGTTTTGATGATGTTCATATATAAAAGTTCCGTGATTAAGTTAACATTATTTTTGGGTTGTAAGTTGAGAATTAAAAAGAACTAATTCTGATTGTTTTGCAATTATGTTTCACTTATTTAAATATCGTTTAATGTAAAAATGTATTTATTAATATCGCGTGTTATGTATAGACAGTAACTCACCAGGTATTCCGGTGCATATAGTATATACGCCAGCCACCGGTATCAGGACAATATATAATATTAACATATTGCCTGCATTGGACTGAAACAAATCGGAAATATGATCTCGTTTATATTATAAAAAATTTACATAGCAAATACATAAAGAAAAAAAAACATCTGATTCAACACGCACGTTTAATGTTATCTGTAGTTCCGTACCTGGTATTTTAAATTATAATTTATTTGATGTATTTATCGGACTTAGTATTTATTTGGGTTAGTCAGAAATAATAGTTATTAAAACACTTTGCCTTGTTAAAATATCATTGATGTTTCACTACAATACCACTGTTATTATCGAGATTGAAATATACATCACACGTTATTTTGTTTATTTTTTTCTTTAAAAAAAAAAACAAATACTAAAATTGTGCGTCGCTATACAAAAACTCGCGTACTCTACGATTGTTTACTGTCTGTTCGAAAAATAAAACTACGAATGATGATTCATCACAACCGGGAAAGAACCAGTGATTATAAATACCAACGTTCTTTAAAATACACTTTACGTTAAGGAAAAGCCAGTTTGCGAAATATTTTTATGCATTATGTTGAAATATTAATGTACAATTAAGTATTAAAAAAAAGCTAAAATAGAAAGGTGGTTATGGACTGTCGTCATGATCTATAAAAAATAATAAAATTGTTGCTTATTTCGGACACAACGAATGGGATAAGACTTCACTCTTCAAGTTGATCAAGGCATTTAGATTACAAGTTGCAATGGAATTGAATTACATACATAACTGTTCATCAATTCCTTTACTTGGAAATAACTATTAGCAAAACAATTTACTGTTTTATCATTCAAGCTAAATGGACACGGTATGACTTTTTTTCCCTTCGGGCAATTTAAATTTGAATATTAGAGAAGAGAATTATTTCATAATACATGGAATTATTCTTCATTGGTCTGAACCCTACAAATTATTTCATTTCGATTCTCCACCTAATCAAACAAATGTATTCTAAAGAGAAACGAAAATAATGGTGACAAATGTTAAGTGTGAGTTAACCTTTGCAAATATAGTTAACAATTATTATTTATTTAATAAATTTTAGATTCTTATACATATATGTTGTTACGCATGTTAACATGGATGGACGTTAGCAGGCTAAAATAATCTAGATACAATTTGATAAAGAGATAGATACGTCTGGATCGTATTATCTACTTGCTTTTTTATTACTCCTCGCGGACAACGTCACGGGCAAAAGGTAGTATGTTATAAGTCACTTAACACTAGTACTTGTATTTTAAATTCTTTTAAGTTATAAAGTCAGTGATTATTAGTCAATGAATGGTGGTAGAGGATACTTTTGACACGGCTTTTGACAGTGTTGAGATCATGCTTGTTTGTTAATTTGTGTTGTTCATATAAATTATAATAAAATGTAGATAAATAGGTAATCTATCCTCTCAGTACAAACGGTGGGTCGTAGTTATAAATTAACATACGGCAACCGTCACAAATTAACACTTCATTCTTTTGTTTTTATAATTATAGACGTAGTTAGTAGTCGAACTTCATACAAGTTAACGAAAGTTGACATTTGTAGATATTATAGTCATTATCATTTGTTTATTTTCTTGACACGTTTAAACAAAATACCGTTAACTATATAAAGGATTAAGTAACACCCTTTGCATAACATTGAATGGATTTATCGCGTATTTCTTAAGAGACTACATTTATTGTACTGGATAGTAAAGTTTCCGAAGTGTATTTCGAAATACTCGAATCTCTATGAGAAACGGGCTTTTAATTTGGCATTTACGGTTCAGCATTTAAAGGGTTAAATGGTTATTGGTGAATAGAGATCTTTCAAGAATTAGAAGGTATACAGTTTAATGGATCAACCTTTTAGTGAATTACAGAACAAATGACCCTCGGGAAGAACGATTTAAACACGCCCCGGGATCTCTCACCACTATCCTTCAAATATTCATTTACCTGAGAACACTAAATCCAGACTAGTTCATATAAACGGATATGTTTCATCTATGCATAGAAACAATGATTTTAAATTGAAAATGTACTTTTTTTATAAATAATTATAATTTTAGCGTCAATAAGGCCTTACGGTTAATGATACGGATATCCGATCACGAGGTCAAGAGTTCGAATCCAGACATTCGACTGTTTACGTGGACCATGTACTAGCACGAGCCTAGAGCTTAGTGGGAGTAAAAGAAATATTAGTAAATTAATAAAAATCTGCCAAAATTTAATAAAAAAAGTATTTTTGTTTTTAACTGGATTCTATATAATTGCAATAAGTATGACTACGGCGGTGACTAAGGCAACTGAAACATCATCATCAGCCCTTGTCTGCCCACTGTTGGACATAGGCCTTTGCCAATGCCTTCCACAGTATGCGGTTCTCCTTCCGCATCCAACTTAAGCATGTTTTTTCTCTATTTATATGACGTCATAAAAAAAGTTAGCGAAGTAAACATTGGTCAGTGTAAACGTGAATCACGATTTTGATAATTATTCCTCGTGTAGACACGTTGTGCGAACATTAAATTCACGGAGAATTAAAAACAATGTTCAAATAATCGCAGTCCAAAACGATCCGGTATATTTTACTTGACAGACTAACCAAGGGCGTCGCCGGCAGATAATCAAGCCTGAAGCGCCAATAGCGTAATGGTTAGGGTTACGGACTTCCCATCTAACGGTCGTCGGTTCGAATCCCACCATTCGACCCACTCAAGCTTTTCCAAGCTTATATTGAATGGTTACAAGAAATATTAGTAAATTAACAAATAGCCAATAATATTTTAAACAAAAAAAAAATCAAAGAGAGATTTTCCTAATGAAAACGGCTTAACTCGCGTGTAGATCGGTGTAGGTACGGACTAGTTTCGACTATAGCTCTATAGTACACTCGCCCTGATGAAGGACCCCCGACGGGTCCGATACTAGTCGGTACCTACACCGATCTACACGTGAGTTAAGGCCATTTTTATTAGTAGTTTGAGAGAGATTTTTTTTTACTTCAAAGGAAATGCTTTTAAACATTTGTAGTCTTTCATTAAGAAGGAAAGGGATTAACAATCCCCTTACGTTGGCAATGCTCTTAGGACTAAGCATTACGTTCAAATACCGGAAGATTTATATCAAAACGTAATACAATCAAGGGCAATTAACGCGGGTCACCTAAGGGCCTAAAGAAATCTAAAAGTCTTGGAAACTAAGATTGCTAGCTTAATCAAATGAACGGTACTTAATAGACAATAAAATTTCCCTTAAACTAAAGTAATAAAATGTAAAGGTCACCTTATTTTATTTATTAAAAATATCAAAAAGAAAAAACTGCTGATCTCGTCATAAAACACAACTGGGAAACATGAATTTTGGTACAAACAATATGATTTCAAACAATATGGTTTATAGACCTACTTAAAAACAGAATAGAAAAAAACATAAACTCAAGCCCAGTAATTTTTTAGTTTCATCTTCGAAAGCATCTCTATGTCAAAATTTGATTTTTATGACACCGTTTATTTACACCGTTTATTTTATGAAGTTAGCATTCTTAGTTCTAGATTTATTCATTCTAGAATTACAGGTCTTTTTAAGTGACCTGGATTAATTGCTCTTGATTATATTATCATCTAACTTGTCAAAGGAAATAAAGAAGATGTTTTACGATTGGAAACTTATAGACATATGTATGACACATTATTTATATCGATTCCTATCACATATCAATGTTGACAATATCCAAAACGAATAATTTGAATCGAGCAAACATGAAAAATTACAAAATATTATTTTTATCTGAGTTCTAAATTGATTTTTATTTGCTCGATTACCAGAGAAATATTACTTACTTTAGCCAACACAATCTTTTGAGTAATTCTGATTTCACGAACACCTCACATATCGTCTAAAACGTAATTAATGCCTGGAAAGCAACGTGGCGAAGCTAGTAAGAACCCCAAATAAAACTAATATTTAATTGACTTATCTAAAATCAATTAAATTAATACATAATAAAAATCAGCGGTTAAACTAAAATACTGAGTTTTTTTTTTTTAAATAAATGCTTTAAATTGATTTATTTCTAATTTTTTTACTACAAATAGAATGTTGGTATGATGTAAGACAGTTAAGATAAAAACGGAACCGTCAGTTGCCTTGACCGGAGATATTTTAATAGAATTGTAACACAAGAGATTACGATGAACAAATCTTGTGTTTATATTCCAATTATGTCGTGAGTTAGATGTCTTATGTATTTATACAAATTCGAATGTAAATTAATATTTATTGCTGATAAATATAAAACTATGTAAATGAAAAACAATCTTATCATGGATACAACAAGTTAATAATCACTCACCTTTATAATTATGTATTGAATATTTAATATAAAATATTTGAATAAAGATCCAACACAACCGACAGTTTTGATGCGACTGAATTAAAAAAATTAGTTACATTTATAAAATACATACACGATTTATAGCATTTGATATATAAACGTTCACGACACTTGATAAAAACTGTTATTTATTTTTGTATTTTCAATCGAGTTATTTGAAAAGTGTTTCATTAATTGTTATCATGTGATGTATGTGTATTTTAAATGACTTTAAACTGGTAAGTTTTCTTTTTTCAAATAAAAAAATAATTGGTTTTGAAAATGGAACACAAGCGGGTCGTCTAATGTTGATATGAAATCTATGAATAACTAATGTCTAAAAACTGCCGTTATTAAGAAAAAAAAAAACTACACTTTACATCTGTCGTATTTGATAATAGATTGCAAAAATTGTTGTATACATAAAATTCAACATAGTTCTCAAAATCTGTAGGCCGAATTGGCAATGGTCCGGCCACATCTGTCGGGCCAACGACGCCAGGTGGGGATAAAAATTGTTGGAGTGAAGACCACGGGGACCAGGAGTGTGAGGCGCCCCCCCTCTAGTTGTACCGACGATATGGTGAGGACCACAGGAAGTCGTTGGATGCGGAAGGTGGAGGAGCGAATACTTTAGAAGGTATTGGGAAATGCCTATGTCCAACAGTGATAACACTGTTCTAT
>JAODUI010000032.1:2452914-2463296 GCA_027563995.1 Papilio gigon
TATATAGTGAGGCTCAGTACGGTGGACATCACTGGGTCTCCTTGGTCGTACGCTTGAACATCCACCTGTAAAACACCAAGATTTTTTTCTATTCTATTATATGCGTTTTTGTCTTGTAATATTCCAAGCGCCAATAGCTCAATGGTTAAAGGTACGGACTATTAGCGGTGGTGGGTTCGAATCCCGCCATTCGACTATTGACGTGAACCATATCTTTACACAATCTTTTTCAAGCTTACCAGGAATGGTTATAATAAATATTACTAAGTTAACAAAAATCTACTGATATTTCAATTTAAAACATATGACTGTTTGTAATATTATTTACTGCAAGTGATTCTAGACTTTATTCGAGAGTGACTAGTTTTGTTCCTTGAATAGAATGTTGGTGATTTTCTTCAAGGAACTGAGGCTAAGTTATGACTTAAATTTGATTTTCTGATCGTCCTTACCGTGTATTCGCTATCGGTCTCTTTCCTCAAGTCGTCACGGACTCGTATCGTGCCCGTATCGGGTTCGACGTGGAAGTATATCGAAGCTTTACCCCGACCCACTAACTTGTATCGCACTTTGTTATTAGGAGATGTAGCGTCCGCGTCCGTCGCTATCACAGTCTGTACCAAGTTACCAATCGAAGATGAATCCTCTATGGTCACCGGTCTAACTGCCATCGTGAACACAGGCGCGTTGTCGTTTTTATCCTGAAAGTAGCATAATATTAAAAAATATATATATTTAATTGTTATTTTTATATAATATAAGAAAAACCAGCGACCTAATTGAATTCGAAAGAGTCATTAGAAATGGGAAATTATAACAAAACAGTATCAATTTAAAAACTGAAACATTCCAATAATTAATCTGTAGACAGTAAATGACATTCTTAATTTTTCATTTCCATACAATTCGTCTATACAAACAAAACACAATTATAAGCCATTTAACAATACCAACTATCTATATTCTTAGAAGTTATTGAGTCAGTGCTGTTAGTCAATACTTGATTGATGAGGTCACTTTTGACTCGGCTTTTTGACAGATAGTGTCACTGCAACGCTTGGTGTTCATTATTTTGTGTTATTAGTATAAATTATATTAAAAAATAGTTTAAAATGTCAACCTGTCACCCTAGTATTCGTGGGTTACACACGTGGGTTATACAAGTAAATATATTTTAAATAACTAAGCTTACTTCAACAATAACTTCCACAGTGGTGGTTGCTCCAGGCATGTCCTGGCTGTTCTCCTCAGTGCCCACAACGAGCTCGTGCCTGGCGCTCGTCTCCCTGTCCAGCGGCTGCACGGTCCTGATGACGCCGTTCTTACGGTCTATAGAGAATAACTCCATATTTCCTTTTAAAATTGTATACGTGATCTCTGGTAACGTATCAGGATCAGTAGCCTGAAAGGTATAACGTACTATAGAAATAAAAATAGAATTTTTATATAAGGAATGAAATTTAAGAATAACACAAGCCACTCAAATAGGAGATCCTTTGCTATAGGGGCTAGTTAGAAGAGTTGTTATTAGAAGAAGAAGAATTAGTAAAAAAAATAAAGTTTTTTGTCATAAAAGGTACTTGAGTCTGCGCAGGGTTAACGTTTTATAACACAGATGTGAGAAATTTCAGTGAGAACACTGAGATTTTATATATTAATGGTTTGGAGATAATCTTATAAAGTAGAGAGTAATCAAGCTCATTTTTCTTTTATGTTTTCTAAGTTTGTTGTACGTTTTTGAAGCGTCAATAGCCTAATAGTTAAGAGTACGGTCTACCGATCTAGCGGTCGTGAGTTCGAATCCCGCCATTCGACTATTGTCGTGAACCATAATATCGTAACACAGGCTTTTTCCAGATTACCAGGAATGGTTACAAGAAATATTAGTGAATCAACAAAAATCTACTAATATTTTTCTAAAGAAAAGGCAGTGTCAAAATGATGTAATAACTCACTTAATCGCTTGGCTGTTTCTTTTTATAAACAGATAAGTAGATAATTTCAACTCTTAGTATCGACAGTTTTTTTATTAGCGCCTGATACTTATAACTGAGCAAATATTACTAACATTACATTGCTAAGAATGGTCAGATAAGGGTTGATGAAACATTACTTACATGAACCTGCACAACGGGGTAATTGTTGACATTTTCTGGGACGTGCACCGTGTAGATGTCCTGCAGGAACACTGGCTCTTCGTCCGGCACGTCCTGCACTTGCACTGTAACCGAGGCTGTGCCGAGTCGCTTGTCGATAGCGCCATCTGTTGCCGTTACTACGAACGCATAATCCTGTAAAGTTTTGAAAATACATTACAGTTATTTATTTTCTAATACTAAGTACGATAATAAAAATAACTCAACGTAAATTTGTCAAAAACATTCACATAAATTTTTTTTTTTTAAATTAATGTATTAGTAGATTATTGTTAATGTACTTATATACATTGTAATCATTCCAGGTAAGCTGGCAAAGCTTGTGTCAAAATATGTTTCATAACATTAGTCGAATAGTGGGAACCGAACCGACCGATCGTATCGGCAGTCCATACCGCTAGCCATTAGGCTATTGTCGCATCATAAGCGCATTACCCATTATACATTTATATACTACGCTTTATATAGGATGTCCCATTTTTCATTACACCATTTTAAAATATTCATATTGAATGTTCAATTACCTTAATATCTTCGTAGTCTAGTTCACTAATTGTAGTGATCATGCCAGTAGCGTTGTCTATAGCGAAGGGCAGGTGCGCGGGCAGGCTGTAGCTCAGTAATGCATTGACACCTTCGTCGTCATCTGTCGCGTGCACGTAGCCCACGGTCTCGCCTGATACACCTAAAATTATAAAAGTAACTTTAAATGAAGGTAATAAGGTTTGATATCAATTCAGCGTAGTATAATAAGCGAAAGGAATGATGAATTCATATTGGCCCATAGTCTTTAATACGATGAACCAATGACTTGATCATCCGGGAGTGCATTGGAGTGGGCGGCACGGAACATGTCAACGTGGCAATCGTTGGGCAAGTTCTATGTGCATATGTTCATAAGGAAAACTAATATTTATAGTTGAAGCGCCAATAGCCTGATGGTTAAGGGTATTGATTTCCGACCACGTGATCGAGAGTTCGAATCTCACCTTTCGACTATTATAGTGGACCATATTCCAACACAAGTCTAGAGCTTAGATGGAGTGGTGAAAGAAATATAGGTAAGTGTTAAATAAAAAAAATGTTTTCAAAACTTTTTAGGTGTGTTTTGTACCTTCTTTGACTTGGAATGTATAAGAATCTTCTTCGAACTTTGGATTGTTATCGTTGATGTCAGTGACTTTGATGTTAACAGTGGCGGTACTCGCGAGTCTACCGGGGTCTTCTGCTTTCACCATCTAAAACAAAAAACAATTTACATTTATATTAAACTAACAATTTACAGTAATAGAGCGTCGGTGGAGCAGTTGTTATGCGCTTGACCGGACCGGACCATACTCCACATTGTCCAGGTTCGATCCCCGCTATGTACCAATATGTTTTTCGATTTTCGAATTTTATATGTACATTATCTGATGCTGTTACAGTGAAGGAAAACATCGTGATGCAACCTGCACATATCTGAAAAGAAACTCAAAGATATGTGTGAAGTCAACACGCACTGGGCCAGCGTGGTTGACTGTGGTCTAGTCGCCCCTCATAACAGGGGAAGCACCGAGCTCCTCAGTTGGGACGTACAGTGAGCTGATGATGCTGAGACAAATGTTGTCGCATATGTGTCGTCTAGTTTTGGACCCTTAGCCCTGGGTAATCAGGTACGTGTTCAGGTTTGTACAGTTCAGGGAAGTAAAACAAAAAAATACTTACAAGTTGATATCGCGTAAGCACTTCTCTGTCGAGTCGTCTTATCACAGTGATGACGCCAGTGTTGGCGCCAATAGCGAACTGGCGAAGATCGTTTCCAGATACTATAGAGTAAGTTACTTGCTCGTTCTCCGGGTCTTTGGCCTGGAATTAAAGATTATTAATTACTAAAATAGCTCGGTTATACCTTATTACACGTTTTTTTAAGATGTAAATTATTATTTTGACTGAGACTGAATTGTGCAATGTAATGTCGAGGTTATTAGACTAAAGGTTAAATGGACGGACTACCGTTCTAGTCATCGTATGTTCGAATCCCACTATTCGACTATTGTGAACTATACCTAACATAAGCTTTTACAGCTTGGCGGAAATGGTTAAAAGAATTCTCAATGAACTAACAAAACTGTATTAATATTTACATAAAAATTATCGTTAAAGTCTAACTTCTGAACTAAGTAACTTCGCAACGTTGCAAGTTGAATTAAATTGTTATATTTTGGTTCGAGAAATTTGTAATTCTCCTGTATTATTGTAAACGAGTTGTATAAATTTTGTTAATATAGTAAAATCAAGTTACCGTAACAGTGGTAACGGTAGAGTTGATAGCAGCGCCCTCTGAGACGGGCGCGTAGTAATCTCTGGCGTTGAACTGCGGTGGTCGAGTGTTGGGTCCCGGGGCCACTAGTAGCTCCACAATGCCTTGTGAACTGAGGCCCTTAGCGTCGACTGCTCGTATAGTGACGCTGTATTGCTCGCCCGCTTGTAGACGACCGGTGCTCGCTGGAACAAATAGTTTCAAAGAATGTAGACGAAAATATCATCATTGTAAAGGAAAAGCGCCAATAGCCTAATGGTTAAAGGCACTGATTTCTGATCACATGGTCGATAGTTCGAATCCCACCCTTCTACTATTGTCGTGGACCACCTCCTAACACAAGCCGAGCGCTTAGCTGGAGTGGTAAAAGAAATATTAGTAAATTAACAAAAAATCCTAGTATTTAAAAAAAAATACGAGATAGTGTGCTTATATTTTTAGTACTTGTTTGATTAGGTCATTATAATCAATTCAATAATGTGTATTTATGGTTGGGATCGAAAATAAATGACGATACAAATAAAACTATATCCATCTCTTTCTTACATTCGTAATTCGTAACTTACATATGATTCCAGTATTGGGGTCGATGGTGAACTTGTTGCCACCATTGTTGGACACGTGGTAGACGCTGTACGTAATGCGAGCATTCTCACCTTCGTCGATATCAGTCGCTGTTACCTGAAATACAAATATAATTTTGTTCACAAAACCTTACTAATGATATTTTAAAACGAAAACCTCATTGCAGAGATTCGATACTTGAGAACGTAGACATTTTAGAATCGTTACATGAAAGAGACAAAAGATATAATCATAGAGAGCGAAGGCGAGACAAATATAAGATAGTTGTTCCTCTAATTTTCAAATATTTTTCTTTTTATTTAAAAAGTTTAACATATTATGTTTTGACTGTATAAAATCTTTACTATAAGTCCTTTGTTTAGCTTGCAATATACCTTATAAACAGTAGTTGGTTCCAAACTGGCAGGCACGGTGATCGGCTGTGTCTTGGGTATGACAGGCGCGTTGTCGTTGACGTCTAACAGTTGTACTGCCAGCCATAACGGTGCGGAAGCAGCACCGCCGTTCGCCTCACGAGCAACCACCTGAAGAGAATAGATACCAAATATTATTCGACTGTATATGTTATAACTTGGAAACGGTTGTAACGGAATACATTTAAATTGTTTTTTTTTTAATATCTATAAACTTACTTGGAATCTCAATTTGTTGCGGTTCGGCGGGTCTCGGTCTAAATGCTCGTTATTGACAATTAGATATCCATCAGAGTCTATATCGAAGAAGTGTGTCGTTAATTCGAAAGAATATTTCGGGATCGGATCGCCGGGGCCCTGGAATAATTATAAACTATAATTGTATAAGACATTTAATATATAAAACGATTACGGTTAGGTTTTCTAATTTTACGTAAACACGAAAATAAGCTCTTTAACTTTTAAGGTACTAAGATTGTCACTCAAATCTTACCAGATCAGGGTCGGAAACTGATAATTTAATAGGTTTTTTATTCAAGTCCAAGACTTTAGTGCCTTTAGGCGAGTTCTCTTCGACCTGCCCCTCTTCCGAGGAGGCGTCGACAACAGGTGGACTGGCATCCACTGGACGTATCGTCACTGTTAGCTTGGCCGTCGTGTAGCGACGACCTTCTGTTACTTCTTCTGCCTGTGATATAAAAATTATAAAAGTCTCTTTAAGTTTAATTATTAAATAAATATTTTCGTGCGACTTCACCCGCGATATTGTCAACCAAAAAGTATAGCCCTGGTATCAAGGAATGATTAAAGAAATCCAAATTACCTTAATAACAAGTTGGAACCTCTTAGCGACAGAAGTATCCACAGGCAGTAATTGTCTAACAGCACCGGTGTTCTGGTCTATTGAGAAATAAGTGCCCCAGGAGTCTGGTTCTCCGCTCTCTATACTGTAACGTATCTTAGCTTCTAATGTATCCATGTCCACCGCTTGGATCTTCTCTGGTTCAATAGCAAGAATTCCTGCTAGAACTCCACTGTTTACCTACAATAAAATCACATTTACAATAAAGATATACAATGCAATTGGTCTATTACTATTATAATTTTATTCGGTTTGAATACAAAAATATAGATTTATATAAACCGTATAATAGTATAATGACATTGTAATTGATTTCAAAGGACACGTTTCGTAAAGGACGGAATTACTAGGTTAATTGAAATGACATATACTTACATAGCTGGTGTATTCAGGGTTGATACACGCGCCATCGTGCATAGTGCAGCCTTGGTAGATAAAGGAGGGGTCTTGGTCATCATCGTCTAACACGTTGATTGTCATCGTCGTGGTGCTGGACATTCGGCGTTTGGTGTCACGCGCACGATCCTGATAAGGAACATTTTTGATTCAGCCGATCTTACTTAAACAGAGACTTCACATATTTTGGTACCAAACAAAATAAACATAGGCACGACAGATGTCTAAAAATAATATAGACAATATAAATGACAATTCAATTAAGCAAATATTAGGAGACAGAAGATATGTAACTCACAGAAGCAACAATAGTGACTAGATAAAGCTTCGTTCGCTCGTAATCCAAAGTCCGGTTGACTGTTACCACGCCTTGATGCGGCAGAGGGATGGAAAAATAGCTGTAACCATCGACAGCATTCGCTTCTTCCAACGTTTTATTGTCCCCTGGTATAATGAAGTATTCTGATAGACCGTTCACACCCGCATCAATGTCTACAGCGCGGATACCTTCGAATATTGTCGAACCGATTGGTACTAGCTGGAAAATACAAGAGACGAAGTGTAAATATTTTATTGGTCCGTATTTAGGATTTCTCAAAGACTCAGTAAATTCGCATTTAATGATTTGTTGGTTGTTTATGAGTTTTATGGTTCCCATCTGTAGTTGGTTTTAATAGCTGAATAGGGAAATTTCAATGCTAGTTTATTAATCCATCTGCATCCTTGTTGCATTCACTTTTTTATTATAGACAATTTTCAAGTAACATTTTTTTAAAATAATAAACATTCTCAATGGTTTTATTTACTATTTAAACTCACTTCGGAGACATTGGCTTCGTATGGCGTATTTTGGAAGATGGGCGCGTTGTCGTTGATATCCGACACCCGCACTATGACCGGTATCGTCCGTCGCTTCTTCGTCGCTTTCACTTGACATACGAGCTGTTACATCGATAATTAAATTTATTAAATGTTAGATTTGAACAACTTAGTAAGTATACATAGTACATGTTTGAATATCGTCGAAGAAGCATGATAATTTTATGAGATAAAAAAGACAAGTTGGTGATTTTAGTTTTCTACTTAACATGTTAACAAAATTATAAATAATTTCGATAATAAACAATATAACAACATCTCCAAATGATTTTTTCTATTTACGTAAGGCAAAACACAACAATGAACTTTCCAATCTATCCGAACAAAATTACTTTCGCCGCTTGCAACAAAAGATAGTAGGTATCTACAACAGTTAAGCAAACGTATAGCTCCAGGCAATACAAACAATTCATGAAACACCTGCTTAATTAATAGCCTATTAGATGTATCGTTTACAGAGATATAAATCAAAGTGTTACAATAACATAACAAGAAATTAAATCTATTAATTGCATCACTATTTAATACAACAAAGGATACATTTTAGAATTATTAATATATATACACTTTTTTCCGCGAGACGAGATCACACGAACGATCATCAACGCCTATGGACACCTGCAATACCAGAACTACAGATGCGTTGCCGGCATTTGGGAGACGTACGCTCGCTTCTTAAAGGACCCTAAGTCGTATTGGTTTATAATAATAAACTATTAGATTATAAAATAAAATAAAAACAACTAATCTCCTTTCCAAAGATATTTAGAATAATTTTACTAAAATAAACGATATCGATATACAAAGGAAAAAGGAAAGCGCTGTACGCACTAATAACACCAAGCTACTTAAAAACGCAAAGACAACGTACCTCGAATTGTTAAGGACCTTTCTATTAATATATCGGTTTAAGGTAAACTAAAATCAAGTATGCCTAAAGTACGACTAGTTAATGACAATGTTTCTATGTATGTACTACGTACTGACCTGGAAGACCATATGTGATAGGTTATCCGCGTCCCTGTCCAGCGGCTGCAGCAACTGTAGTCGCTTGCCGTCCAGCTGGAACAGCGTAGGTCCCTTGGGGAACACGGTCGATAGAACAATGTCCACATTCGGCTCTCCTACTATTGGCAGCTCCGCCGGTAGTGTACTTTGGTTTACATCTGAAATTAGATAAAAGTTAACATGTTAGTCTTTACTAGTCCTTTTTTATGTACGAGAAGGAGTCAAACAAGCAACCAAATCTCAAGAGCGATTATCGACGCCTGTAATACCAGAGGAACCACAGATGCGGTGCCGGGCTTTGAGTGAGAGGTACGCTCGCTTCTTGAAGGACCCTAAATCGGATTGGTTTGGAAATAACCATTCTCAATGCGGAATGGTCTGTCCATTCTTTAATTTAATGTTCGGTGCTAAAGAAATAATGTTTTGTGTAACGAAGTAAACAGTAATACTCACTATTTCCTCTACTTTCTTCTATATCTACAATGATGCTTGACTGCCCGGTCTCTACTTCGCATGGCCCTGTAACAAATAACGGCAGAAACTTGAAAAATTGTTCGGGATTCTTTGTTAACAATTTTTAATACAAGCGGCACAATTCGTCATAAATATCGCTATCAACTTACTATTATGTTTATTGATATTATTCAACTTGTAGTATTGAACAAGAATTATAATTGAAATGATACTTAAATTAATCATTTGATCGCTAGTAAGGAATGCGTGTGCCTTCATGTGGGACGTTAGAGAAATGATCATAAAGCAATTGTTCTGTGTCGTACCGCTTTGTAGTCGGCTAACCTCATCTTTGAATATGTGTAAACAAAATGCGATTGTTCTTTACTATAGTATAATTAGTATTTGTTGTTTGATGCGACAATGAATTAGTATACATCTGATGTGGTGAGGTCATTCACCTTTCTTGCGTTGATATCGAATGATTGGTATGAGATGTAAATCAGACTGAAATATTGCTACTACATATTGTCCTTTTCATTCCCCTTAAAAAAACTGAGATAGCAATATGTTTCACAGTAGCTAAAGTTACTTTAGATTTACTTATAAACCATACAGTAACGTCATGATCTAAGCGCTGCAATGTCTAGTTAGAAGAAGAGACGTCTATCTTTTCTATAACATATTTGACATGGTGTGATCACTTGCAGCAGTCGAAATAAGGTCATTGACCTAATACAAGAAACAAGTTGTATGAACACAAGATTACTTCACGCAACTCAGTTACGAATACCTTAAAATAATACATCCTTATCTCGGTACTACATAATTATGCTTGCAATCTCAAACCGGAACACATCGCAACCACTGCCATTGGGCGTCGATAAGTGATGTTCTGTATACCTTTGTATACGAAGATCATAGATGCCCAAGTCATTTAATACCCAAGATATATTTAATGACGAAACATACTACGATCTACTGATTACATACCTACTTATTAATAAAAGAAAATTATTATTATATCATCATCATCAGCTCACTATACGACCCCACCGAGGGGCTCAGAATCTACCCTATTATTAGGGGGTGACCAGGCCACAGTCAACCACGCTGGCCCAGTGCGTGTAGGTTGACTTCACACATATTTTTGAATTTCTTCGCCGATACATGTAGGTTGCATCACGATATTTTTCTTTACCGTAAGAGCGTCGGATAATGTACATATGCAATTCAAAAATTGAAAAACACATTGGCACAGCATCGTAAAGTACATTTTTCTCAGCAATTGAAGTCCTATCGCGATCTGAAATGTGAGAAAATAAAGT
>JAODUI010000032.1:2476727-2508813 GCA_027563995.1 Papilio gigon
TCGATGAAAAAATAATAAGATCCAACATTACAACCAATCCTATTACGTATGTACAAACAGACTATTATAATACAATTAGTTTATAATAATATAGTATCACAACTTTCTTCTAATGCCACTTTAATATTCATTGCTCGTATCCTCATATAGATCGACTCTACACGTTAGTAACCGCAAGCATGTATTTCAAACAAATTAAAATTTACAACAGGGCAAGAACGACATGACAAAATTATCGACAATCTTTTGACTCAGCGGTCAATTTATGGTTACCGACTAGCTCCTACGCCGACCTTAACGTTTTGAATAACTCGACTCGACGATTGTATCGTATGAGGCTGGTTTCTATGGACGAGACACAAATAGCTAACATATAGACACAAAGAAAAAAGCGCCAATACCCTAATGGTTATTGGTACGAATTTTCCATCAGAATTTGAAACCCGCGATTCGACTATTGTCGTTAACCATATCCTAGCACAAAACCTATAACATAGTTGGAGAGTTAAAAGAAATATTAGTAAATTAAATTAACAAAAATCTCCTAATATTTTTCACAAAAATAAACATAATCTATCGATACTTGACAGTACTGTAGTCTATAGCCGTTGAAACAAGTCCCTTATTAAAACCTGTCGCTAGTCGTCTACAGTCTACGTCTGTATGTTAAATTCATACAATGAAATCCCGCCTTTAGATGTTTGGTTAGATGACACGCTATTTAACCAACGTTTGACCTTCAATTGCACACGTGACCTTTGCATTGAATGTGTTCAGCACGAAGCAATCGAAATTGATTATTTGTATTCGTCAGAATTAATCATTCCATTTTAAGGTAAGTGCTTTTCTCTGTATATTATGACATTATGCAGAATATATTTTATGTAATTAAAAAGTAAATTGAAAATATTCAATACTATTAATTACCTAAACGTTTACATTTGAATAAGAAAGTCATTACAATTTAGACAAACTACAAAAGTTCAATTTTAAAAAAAATAATTGAAAAGTCGATTTAAGAGCGCATCCTCTCTAAATGGTATTACAAAGATAACCAACATGTCACAGATAATCCCGCAAGCCTTGCAATAAATTACCTTTTATTATTTTTAGTCTGTTAACTATTCATAGATTCTAAACAAAAGAAATACAACGTAAGTGAATAGTTTGATATAGGGAAGAAGCGAGTGGAAGCATACACTATAAAAAAACTTGTACTTTATAAAAAGATTTATTTTTTTCAATTCATACGTTTATGTTAACACATAGAAAATATAGAAAGGCAGCAATAGAAACAAGCTTGCAACACGTAATGAGAAACTGAATATACCTTGATCAAAGATCCATTAGTAAGCCAATTAGAGAGTAAATAACAACTCAATACATAACAAATTCATTAAAAAGATAAAGCATCGATTGCTATATACATTCGTGTTGAAACTGTTTGCGTAACAAATACGAGGACATATTTGTACATATTATATTTTAATCAACTACAAATATTGCAATTCGAGTATTTAATGACATTGCATTATGTATACGATGAAATATTTGTATAAACAAATTCTTGTAACAGTTAAAAAACATAATAAGCTTTTTTAACTGTAAGACTTCTTATATAGTCATATAATTTTTGTAATATTACCAAGTATACCCATTGAATAAAACAGACGATATATTTCATGCCAACCGTATATCCATACGTAGTCCATGGATTGAATCCATCAATCTATACATTCAATGGATTGTTTCTGTATAAAAAAATAATACCAGTTAAGATGACAAATTCTATTGATTTATTTTGCAGAGCACATTTCAAGTAATTTCCATATTAAATGAAACATATATTATTTCAAGAATATATCACTTTGACATTAATTAATTGTAGTTATATAAACCTCTTGAATAAACTATGGGTCGCTGTCAAATAAATTTGTTACGGCCCGCACAAATTACTAGAGTAATTAGTGCAATTTAAGATAGCTCTCTCCGGCCTTTATACACATTTAGTAATACACCTGGACCATTTGCATGAAGCTAACTCTAATTAACAATTGATACAGTTACAGAAACAAATGAACATGAATTCAAAAATAAGAAATAAATGAATATCTCTAGGTATCAATCGCCTCAATGGAACTGTTTTTACTAAACAATTAGCAAACTAAACAACAATAGTCTTATGGTTAAGGGTACGTATTTTCGATTACGTGGTGGGGGGTTCGAATTCCGTCATTCGGCTATTGTAAACTATATTTTAAAACAAGCCTAGAGCTTAGTTGCAATGGTAAAAGAAACATTAGTTAATTAACAAATATCTGCCAATACTTTACAGCATTTTCATTTTTTTCAAATAAAAAATGATTCATCTACTAATGTTTTGTCTTTATACATAAAATTAAAATAGCATCGGAGCAACTAATAAAGCGAATGCTTAAATTATTTTGTTCTACAATGCTTCGACCACTTCCTTAATAACCTTTCACTTGATATAATCACACGATAAATTTGTTTGCCCTAACCTTTGTGCGATCGATTTTGCGGCCAATTATAATAAACCAAAAGTCTACATTTAATCTTTATTACAACAACGTAATAAGCTATACCTTGATAGCTATCGCTCGCAACTTCGTCTTTGTTGCTTTTAAAAGAAACAAAAAAATGCTTTATTTCTTACTGTAATCTATCATAGTTCGATATTTCAATCAGATCCGTTAAGCCGTTCTGAACTTATATGGTAATAAACATCTTTGCGTGATAACAAACATCAGCTAAGTCAATATAATGTCATTTCTTAATATCATATTGTTTTACCGAAGTATTATCTACGATAGCTTCATTGGCAGTCACGTATTCGCTTGGTAATGTTTGTTTAAAACATATTCATGTTTGCGGACGCTTTCTACAGGAAGCGAGAGGCGTCTCTATAAAAAGTGCTAATATGACTGACCTAAAAGTTGATATTACAAATATTCAATGATTCACATAGAATTTATGAACGAAGAATAATAAAAATTAGTATGGTATTTCCTGAGTAATAAATAGTGGAGATTACACCATACGTATGAATATAGCTTGAAGTAATTAAAAAAAAAAGTTCGTTACCTCATGATCGTTTATTTCTACAGTGAGAAGCGAATTTATTACGGATTGTTAATATTGTAAATTACAAGCCATCATTTTTGAGTACATTCTTAAGTAAGTGTAGCTATAAAATTCAATATAAAAAATAATTAAGGTTAAGACGAAGATTAATTCAAAAATCAATTTACTCAGTGTAATATTATTCCTTACACGCAAACCATTACCAAACAACGCTTCAAAATAATCACACTGTATAAATGAAATTATAATATAAATTGATGGGTATAAATTACAATCTTTTATACTGATTTAATAAAAAGCTTTACACTTACTTAAATATATCGTATTTATTTTTTTACGTATGGCAACATTTATGTCATACGTCAATCGTACAAGACATCTGTCAAAAATATAGACATAGTCTATGGTATAAATTTTTCTCAAATTTCTAGTACAGCCGAAAAAAAATACCAGTGTTGCCCATAGAAATGTAACCTATAAGTACCTAAATCTTATCACAAAAGTAAAGACTTTTGTTAAAACAAATTCTTTCTGTCATTTGTGATACAAAATGACATTTCGATACTGTACTCTCTTTTAGACGTTAAACTTGTGTGACGCACTCTTATTCTGTAAATTGAATAACCGATATAGTCATTAACTTAGATAACGCTGTTAGCTTGAAAAAGCTTGCACAACTTTTGCAGGTTACGAAGAAGACCGAATGACGAGCATACTTGACCCGAATCTCTTCATAAGTATGTAAGAGTCCCCGATACTGCCTTATCAAAGATGGTCTTTTCTATTAAAGTTACGCCTATTATCAATTCAAAACGATAGTATTATAATGTGTTATGTACTAGAAGATAAATTAAATCAATAATTATTACCAAATAAGTGAAGTAATTACAGAATTATAATGAGGTAGTAATTTACTTTAAAATATAGTCGAAGCGGACAAAACAATAAGGGATATATAAACCACGGCTCGTATTATGGTCAGGAGGTCAATCCGTGTCCGACCGCAAATAAAATTCGATTTCAATGCGCTCGATATCGAAATGGAATCGATTTGAAAATGGAGCAAAGTTTTTTTTTTGTTGAGCAACTAGTGCATGCAATTTTCATCGCATTTCGTCCGTAATTTCATACTTATTCGGCACGTATCTTATCAATTTCTTTTGTTTCAAGTTTGTAATATCAGTGTTGTAAAAAAGTTAGATTACAATGGTACTAGGGTGGTATGCATTCAGTTCTGGACTATCGTTTTTCGTATTAATTAAAGTAACTGTAAATAATGAATGAACAGTACAAACAAAAGATACGTATAAAACTGTTAAAGACGTATTTATTTTTAAATCATGTATAAAACATAAATCTAATGAAAATTAAACTTTAAACGTATTCGATTGAAAGTAATCACTTACGTTTTGAATTATTAATGGACACAAACGAGTCTATAAATTAATCTACAACGGTTAATTAGGGTTAGCGTATTGGAAAATTTATGGAATGTGGTGTAGGTCGTATTGGAGGTAATGAACGGGCAGACAGCGTGGTGGCGAAACTATGATCGTATTGAGGGAATACAGATTACAACAGGTGGATCATTAAATTTATAAATCGATTATTAAATTTTACGAACCATGAGATTATAAATTACAAATTTAATAAGTTGCTGGTATAAATTATGAACTATTGTGACTCGCGAAATATACGCTAATTTTAAGAGTTATGGAAACAATAGCTTACTGTTACGATATTAACAAATTATTTATGTTAAAACACTCGGAGACCTTTACTGGTTATTATATATAATTTAGTAAAGATAAAATTCACGAATTCTAGTCGCATTTTATATATTGTCAGGAAGAAATACCTTTACATTAATGCAAAATGAAAAATGTATAAATTTAAAACGGATTTGCAAGTAATGTAACTTTAAAGGAAGTGTGTTGTTTTTGAATATAATGACCGTATGGCATGTGCATCCGAAGCAGAACAGGTGCGCGATTTCCTTTACTCACGGGTTTATTAATAAGACTTGGAAGCCAAGATAATACTTTACCGTCTGCTGTTATATTGCCAATCCTTATATGGACAAAAATACAGGAAAGAAAACCTACTGCAACGGAATAAAACATCTTCGTGTTATTTTTTTTTGAATAATTTGTTAAGATTTTTTTAACATGTTTCAATAAATTAATAAAATGTTTTCGCACAGGTTATGTTAAAAAGGTTTCAATTCCCGCCAAATTATTCACTCGGTGTTTATTCTCTTTGAGGTAGAATTGATTTTTGCCAGTCAAAAACTATTGAAGTTAAAAAAAAATTAATCTTAAGGAATTCAATTTAACATCCTTTTAGTTAACAATTTCAACGTAACTTTAGTTAAAAGCATTTATAAAATCGAAAAAAAAATTCTTTACTTTTTACGCGACGTGCAATGTGTGGGTGGTATAATTAACATATTATTTTGTTAGTAAAAACTAACCCTACCTCTTTATTCGCACAACATATATGGTAATTAGTTCGTGGAAACCAGTCTAATTAAATCAAAAAGATATTCATCTCAGAGGCGACGGACCTTAAACTATAAAAAGTGTTTCACACCGGCTTTTGGATGTCCACTCTATTAAGACAGCTCAATGTGTCACCTACCTTATACGATTGTCCTTTTGATTCCATGTTGCTTTTGTTTTTTGTAGTAATAAAGTTGTCCGCTCACTAAAGTAGCATTTTAGAGTGGTTATAACATACCTCTATGATTTGGTCGGTATTGCTCTTTCATACATCTCCGTCAGCCGTCATATCTCAACTTACAACCTTATTACGCATATCCTCTTTCACATAATCCATCCACACCTTCGGTATTCCTCTACTTTTATAGCCATCCACAGTCAGTCTCTTAAACTTCTTGTTTATTTGCTCATCATCTCTTCGCGTAACATTACCATAACACGATCACCTTTTACTTCTCAATTTTATGACTACTGGCGCTATTTTGAAACTTCCTCAAATATACTTTTCTTATTTCAATTTCATATAATTTTTATTACACTTAAAGGTAAAAGTAGATATTTTATATCTATTTGTTCTATCGTTTGGACGTCAATATTAATTATGAGTGCTAATTAAGATAAGCTACCAAAGTTACGGTACGGCATAGGCCTCATTTTAAGCAAGATGCTTGAATAAATTAAACGAACTCACCAAACTGGCTTTAATATTAGCAAATCGTGCTAAACATTTGGTCGTTTCACATAAACACTAAAATTTTATGTGACCGCGACAACAAAATCCTTTTAAATGTTAACGAAGATAATTCTGTACAAGGTTTATTGTCGGTTGCAAGATTCTACCTCTATATTTCGTATATTATTTCATTATATTCATACTAAAAAAAAGACGGATAGGTATTGAAGTTGGATCATTCAAAATGTTCGACAATTATCTTGAAAATTTTTGCACAGATTCAGAAACATAGCTCGAACCATCTCGTCAGTCGTAAATAAAAAAAGATATTTCGATTGTTACTTAAGAACTCGATAAGCTTAAAGCTCTTGTCATAATTTTGGGGACAAATCAATCCAACCACTAAGCAATCGTGCTTTCAAATTATGCAATGAAAGTTCAGTTACCAAGTAAAACAAGTTTCGTGTGCAATAAGTACCAATTTTTTACAAAAACAATATCGTTGGTATTACATACGTTCTTTTCTGCAAAGTTTATATTTGTTTTGAAGAAACTAAGAAGTTTTAAATCTTTTTTTTATACAAGTTAAATTCTGAACCACATAAAAAAAATTAACATTTTTAAGCTTACTGAATACATATCAAAATCTGTAACTAAAACAATAGTTGGTTAACCAACTGTCTTTCACTCTACTAAATTAATTAAGAAATTTGATAGAAAATAATAAGTGTATTCAGAGATAAAAATTGGCATCCGTTATTTAAAAACACCCTGTACTTCATACCTTATTAGTAAAACTAGAAAAAATATTTAAAATACAGTATGTTAACAAAGTCGTTCATCAACATTAATCAAGCAGGCTACGAGTAAGACTTACTTTACAAGTAAACCAGTCTGTTTTTACCGAAGGCGGTAAGTATAAAGAGGCAAGCGATAGTAATTATTGTTAATTGACTATGTCAATTTATCGGTATGATTGAAGACGCGGAGAGAACCTCATTAAAAGCACCTTACGGATTTAAATTAAGTCCTACCAATGATTACATAAAGTTTATCGATGGGTGTAACGATGCAATAGATAGAATAAAAGGAATCAATAACAGCTAGGCTTACAGTGCGAAACTAAATTCTGTAAAACATTTTATATTTACGGTCCTATAGCGACTTAAGATCCTTCAAGAAGCGAGCGTATCTCTTTCGCAAAGGCCAGCAACGCATCTCCTTCTCTAGTGTTGCGGGTGTCCATGGGCATCGACGACCACGTTTGTGACGCCGTAGCTCATTTGCCCTATTCTTTTATCAAAAAATCAAGTCTAGCTCGTTGAGCTTCGCAATCGCTGGTTGCTGATTAGTAAGGTAGAGGACAGCTGTGTTGTCATTAAAGAAGATGTATGTAACAGTGAGCTGACAAAAGCTGATAATGTTTATGATGATAATGAAAATAAAAGATTACTTACGCAGCAAAGATATATCCGACGTATTCTCATTCCTCAAACTATCCGCACCAGCTGGCCATCTGTGGGAAATAAAGATCATTATTTAACATGTCTCCGTAATAATACTAATTACCACTTTGGTCAATTAATATTACATCCAAGCAAGGTTAAAAAAAAATTGTAGACCAGTTTGACTTTCCAAACGTCGTTAGTTAAAAGGACGATGCACTCTAAGGCCGAATCCCAATATTGTTTAATCACAATGGCGATTGTGAGAAAGAAACACAAACAAAACAATGGACTTTAAGTCAGCAATTAGCTGGGGACCAATTAAAATATTTGCTTAATGCTGATAGCGCTTTGTTCAATTTACGAACAAAACAACTGACCTAAACCATACGTGACCGGTAACATCGCAATTCCACAACAATTACTAAGGGTTATTGGATGTTTTCTTTTGTCGGCGAAGATGATGATTTTAATATGTTATATCGAAGTGAATCGTTACAATTAGTAATACTAAATGTCACTGTTGGCGCAGTAGCCATAACTCAAGACCTGAGCGTTGCTTCTGAAGTCTTCGTTACAATGTTAAAAATTGATACAGTACAAAGATTAAAATGAAGGTAAAAATCACTTATAATAGAATTATATGTTATATAAAATGACCTCAACATTCGCTAACTTTCCAAGAAACGGAACAATCGAGTTATTTCGACATAGTAATTCGTGTAACTGTATATGAAATCGATTTATGAGTCGACGTATCGAGTCAGGTCCGCGGAGCGTTCGTCAGAACAATAAGAAACTGCAAGCACTTTTTGATTTGCATACAACTTTCGCTGGTACTGCGTAGGTGGATGTGTGGGACAGAGTCTAAAATCGCGGTAACAGGTTAAGTGAATAATTGTCTTCGAAATATAGAAATTCACATTTTATCTTGACAAAGTTGATATCAGTTGACAGTTTACAGACCGAGAGAATTATTACCATTACAAATTATTCTATAATTTTCAACCACTGAACTGAACCAGTGAGCGACGGGCCGCAAACGCGCGATAGTACCGTTCCCACTCACCCTGAAGATGAGCGCACGATGGGCTCGAAACTAGTCGGTACTGACACCGAGTTGCACGTGAGTTAAGCGGTTTTATAAGCAGTATGTTTGTATGGCTACAAAAATCAGAATAAACTAAAAAAAAGTGAGTTAAGATATACTTCAAATTCTTAAAAACAAATTATGTAAAGTCAAACAATACCTTAACAAATACGTTTACGTTAACAGACCTCGAGACTGAATACAAAACATTATGATAGATAGCTTAAAATTATTCCGAACCGTTACGTACGCGTTGCAATTAAAACGATTTTCACAATCGACGATTTGTTGCGTGAATCCATACTGAGCGGTTACAGCCGACATATGTTAGACTCGTTTACTGTCGAAATTCATCACATAACAGGTAACACTTCGGTCACATGCTGAAGATTTGCTATTTTACTAACGTTTTTTTTACAAGTAAAATAACTGGATTACAAGATCATAATTCTTGTTTTATTAAGTAAATTCAGTAGTCTATTTTCTGTTCAGTATCATATTTTAATGAGTTTATAAATCGCTTGTAAAGTTCCAGTAAATATTTTCTTGGACTATCAATGCCAAAAAGAAATTGTTACCCGTTTTTACAAAACTATGTAGAGACGTACGAAACGTTTGAAGGCTGGACGAAAATGTTAGTAATTTCAATTAGAAAAAAAAAAGAAAGAGACGACTATATTGTAACATAATTTTAATAGAATAAATGTTATACAAAATGTAGAGGCGAATTTGTATATGTCGCATTATAAACAAGACAGTTATTAAAAGAGTAGCTGATAAGGAGCGAACAGATAAACTGGTTAGCGATTGCATAATCTTCATGTCTGCTACGTTGAATCGATTACAAAAAAAAAATAAACGATTTATTGAAGCATAAAAACTTGTTCGGACCCCGTTCACTTTTTACTCAAGACATTATGCGGGTACCTTTGTAATTCGTAATCATATGTGCCCTTTCTTGGTTACTGGTTTTGTAATCATTGGAAAAGTGATAATGAGAATTATAAACGCCAGCACCAGTAAATCGTCGTGTTAAATATCAAATGCATAATCGAAAAAGACATCTGTTTTACATGACTCACTTGACCTTTTTGACCTTTCAATTGCATGTTGCTTTTCCGATGAACTCAACTCATTCATAAAACATTTACACCACCGATTGTCTACTTATAAGTACAGTAAAACTTTACGTAATAAAGGCATAAACGTGCCTAATTCACCCATTAGATCGTTTCCTTTTATCCATTAGATAGTATGAATTACGGACTTTTGTAACGTAAATTGACCCATTTAGATCAAACAAAGCACGTGTTCAGGGCAAACAGTAAAGGTAAAAGAAGAATCTCTCACGGACTGCGGCGTGACCCGCCACACTGACATTTCGAAAGCGGGGTCTGGTACGGAAATACGTGTTCTAAGGACAATATTACCCATCGATTATAATAGCAGACGGTGAGGTTATAAATGTTATCAATTTATGTTTATGTTCCCAATGTTTCTAAGTTAGATGACTGTATTGGGTTAACTACTAGGTCCCACCAATAAAATCATCCAAAGACATACAAAAGCGATGACAATATGCGTGAGATAGGCGTCGGGAGGAACATATATCGGGAACTTACCTATTAGGCATGATAATGTATGTTATATGTCACAATTTAAAATTGAACACAATGAAAAAGACTAGAAGCTCGCAATAAACTGTAGAAAACAAAACTTTGTTAAAATAATGCCCGTTAAAGTGTGTTCTATATAAAGGAAGAGAAATGGCGCGCGTGTTGCACGGCTGCTTTCCAAAAGTTCAAGCCTCCACCGCCGGCGTGCCAAGGTCCCGAAGATGCCGTTATCGGAACAACGACGTCACGAGATGGGGCGTCAATATCGCATCGGCAGCACGATTCGGACACGTATCCATTCTTATGGGAATATAATCTTTAGATTACTTTTAATGATGAAAGAAATCTTTCTCTTACGTTCCTAACAGCGTCGATATAATGTTATTAGGTATTTGTTGTTATCTTTAGAGTAGATTTCGAGTATTCCTTCTGAAGACATGAACCATATCTAAATAAAAATAGAAACATAATCATTCCATTGCGTATGTATCTCTTATCTCTAACATGAGAAATGATTCCTTGCTGACACCGTTCAAATTAAGTTGCTGCCCTGTAGTCGCATTTCGCAATGAATAATGGATATGTACTTAGTACTCGGGGCACATGTTCGCGTGGGTAGCTATGGATTGATGGATACCATTGCTACATGAGCGTCGGTGGCGCCGTTGACTTGAACTGGACAATAATCTACACGTTCAAGTTCGATCTTTACTAAGTACAAATGTGACTTTCGATTTTATAAAATGTTAATATTTTAAAATGTACACTGCTGACCTATATTATTGTTGGGAACTAACGATTCGTCTCCGTACCACACAGCAGTCAATGGATATCAAATTGCAAACGGTACCCATTTTAGTGCCACTATAAACTGTATAAAGCCGATAGCCTTTCTCGTAGGATACGTACGATAATAGTTTCGGATCGTAATCATATTGTAATGAAATCGCAAGTGCTCTAGCGGTTATCCATTTTTGGTATACAATGATATGATTATTTGTTGTCGCTTTTTATGTTCATACTAAACTAACTTGTATAATTCTATAGCCAATAGACAATCTTAATGATACTAACTGTATACTCAAAGGGCCCGATTTCGAAACTGTTGGTTTTAAATAGTTCATTGAGCGATATAACAGAGATTTACAATAAGACAAGTGTTCGCGTTGCGCGCTCTCTTCATGACGTCGTCGTAGTGATGTCCCACACCGTCGGTGTTGCCAACCAACCTCTCCTCTCCGGCGCGAACAGAAACCTTAGATTGGACTCTCGGAACACGTATATAAGCAGTACATAATTAATTTAAGTAACATGTACATATCTTTCAATTTATTACTAAACATATAATTTAATTGTCCCATCCCTTTTTTGCGACAGGGGGAGAGGGTATCTTAACAAAGATACCATGCTCCTGGGTACTAAAACAGATTCATGTGGGGGGCTCCCAATCTTACTGTCTGTGTAGTACTTATATAATTTTGGAAGTAATCAAAAGGTCAATGACCGATCTGAATAGGCCTTGAATGGGACCGCTCTCGATTTCGTTACATTTGAACAGCGACGAGACGAACTAGGAACTTATTCGTCGTTCTTGATCGCCGATGTCAATCGTTTCAGTCTCGTAGTTATGTCGAGATGTGTTGCGACAGATACGCCTCATTCTGTATCACATAAAAACTAAGTAAACTCGATTCGGAGTGTTCTTACCGGTTTAATGTTAATGTCGGTTTGATTGTAGTGACATTTGTATTGACATATTGACGTCTCTCAATTTATATTTGATAAAACAGAGACAGCAAGATAGGACATACGGCAGACAAAACACAATCGTTTTTCTTTTGTTTTGTTACGTTTCACCGGTTGGTTAATTGACCAATAATTTTGTAATTAATTAACATACCATTTAATTAATATCACAATGCTGTGAACTATTTAGGCTTGGTTTTCTAGACTGCATATCAGCACATCTAAAGCGTATTATATAATATAGATATATTTCAAATTACGTAATGAAACCTTTTTTTCATCTGCACATAAAATAGTGACAACTCGTTTGTAATTAGAAAGCCGGTTTATAATAAGATACATTATGTACTGACATTTTGACTAAGCGCCGTTCGCTACTTGCCCACTTTCAATATTACGCCTTCTGAGTTTACGTAACGTAAAAAACTAAGAAATATAATAAAGACGTATATTTCCATTACCGATATAGAAATCTTAATTTAATTTATATAATTACAATATAACTTAAACCGCCTCACATACTCACTGTTTCATCATCATCAGCCCTTGTCCGCCCACTGCTGGACATAGGCCTTTCCAAATTCATTCAACAGTATGCGATTATTTACAGTTTGCATAATAATAATTAAATAATTTAAAGATTACAACATTGATGCAAATGCAAACATCAATAATAATCGATATAATGAAGTAATTATTATTAATAATATGAGAAATAAACATTGATTTGTAAAAGGCAACATTAGTGTCAGGCCAAATTCGTCATCTCAAGGATTCACGAACGTATTAAACACCTACAATGATTGTCAGATGTCGATTATTTTGAGGCCCGTCACAATAATGAGCATTATTTTAATAGAATGATTTCAACCAGTATATTGCAATCGCAAATTTTTCTGTAAACAAGTATAATGAGGACATTAAACGTAAGCTATAAGAGCTGCTTATAACAGATTTTTTGTTATTGGTTAGCTCAATATTTTTGATGTGAATTTCGGTATGTTTTAATTTAATGTAAAGTTGTGGACATCATTTCACATCTTAATACTAAGAAATTGATTACAACGGTAATTACCCACTGTACTATACATTTTAGAGAAAAGGTTTGAAATGTATTAAATAATTTTATATTATTTAAAAATACATTAACAGTCCAAAAATAATAGGAAATGAGTTCATTGAACTCTTGGTTGTTTATAACAAGGCACGAAGTGTTTTATTCTTGTATAGGCGAATAAATTTCAATTCAGAATGTACTATTGTGGTTAGTTCCTTTAAAGGTTTCACACTTAGTGATTCGAACGTTGAAGATTTATGTTATCTCTGACAAACAGGCGCAACTGTAGTCCTTCGAGGAAAAAACATCGTTTTATGCATTTTAACATGGCAATAAATATAAAATAAGCTTTGTGCTAACAGTAGAATAGCGTCATAAACACGTAAAGTAATCTAAAAAGGGGAATACCTAACTAGTATACAATTGGTAATATCATTACAAATTTACAAAAACAAAAAAGAAACTAACAAAAAAAATGACTCACATATTCAGAATACGATTGGAATATACCAATAAGAAATATCAAGAAAAAGTTATAAAAAAAAATTGAATGCATGTTCAAACCTCTTTGTTTCTAAGAATATTAACAAAACACATATGAAAAAACGTTGTTTGGATTTATTTTGTATGAAAATGACGATAGTATTTTTGTTAAAGAAAATTTAGGTAACATTATTAAAAAAAAGAATTTCCTATTTGCAATTCCGCCACCAACATGGTTCGCATACGTCAGTAATGCCCGTGTTAGTTTTAATCAGTTGCGCCCGAGTTATCGGTTACATGGAAATCTTGCAGCGTTTTAACTAAAGTTAGCGGTAGAAAACAGCGCTGGTTATTTATTGTAGTAATTAATACCTCCGGCCTAACCGCTGCTTGGTACACGATTCGTTATTAATCGGTACACACAATCGCAAACGTTCGCGGTGTTCCACTTAAAAAAAATGCCTTGTCTCCAAACACTGCCTTTTCTCATCAATTGACAAACGAGAAGCACAAAAACCGGGATAAGAGGAAAAAGCAATTACTCGTCAACCTGCTCTGACCGCTGACCAACTTTTTTGTCAAAAAAAATATTTAAAAACTGCATCCTAGTAGCTTTAATGCCCGCGTCGTCGACTCAATACATATGAAACGTTCAAGCGACTCTAGCTTTTAGGTGGAACACCGCCAATGGATGCGTTAGTACTAAGTATACTAAAGGTGAATTTTAAATCATTAATGTATTTTTTTATTAAATTATTCTAATATACTAACCATAGCGTAAAAGTGAAATCATTGCGAGTACGTTGCACGCGTTTGCAAAGACTAGGTAACGAAAGATTGAACAGTATGCGCAGAGCACGGCTTAGTTAATTGACGATTAGCGAATGAACGAAGATTGAATGTATTTTAGAAAAGTTGATTGATCGCAATGCAAATTATTTTGCAATCATTCCCTGAAAGAAAAACTAATTACCCGAGAAATCAAAGTTTAGTTTTAATTAGTAAATAAAATTGTTTATTTTTAAATGTTAATAAAAGTTATATGGTCTTTTTATCATAGTTTATAAATTAAGCGTTATTTAAACTTTTCTGTGGCCTTAGGCAGAGAAGTGGAGTTAACCGACTTCCCGTTACATTATGAACTAATACGTCATAAACGATTACCTAAGGAAAAGTAACCTTTAAAAGCTTTACATATAACAAAGAAATTGAGTCACTGTTAACTGTATAATAACGATGGTCTTGGACAGTCGTGGTTATGGCTATCTCCGTTACCTATTATAACCAGTAATGCACAAATGACAGGGTGAGATAATAGTTAAGTGTAGATAATGGATGAGTGTTTAGTTGTTTATATTTTATGTAAACTCGCGCCTACGGGCACAATATGAATAAACCCAAGTAATTTCACAACTTTCTTTTTAGGGTATTAAATAGTTTCTATATATTTCAGCCATCTTCTAAGACTTCGCTTTTTCTCTTTAAGAGAGAATAGATATTATTTTTATAATCCTGCAAGTTGTGTAGCGGTGATTCACAGCGGACAGCAGCCAGGGCGACACGGCGCGGGCACGGCGCTGGGCGCTCGGCAGATGGCTCAGCTCGCTCTCATCGCGCTCCACTTATAAATCCTCTCAGGTCAAAGTCCAGTTACATATGTGACGGCCGCCACTGCCGCGACGCGCGTCGCTCTTTACATACTCATATGCATCTTTAATAATAACCAAGACCCTACGACTTTGACTAAAAACGTAACACCATTATCAAGACCCATCATGATAAAATAACAAATAAATTTTATCGCAATGTACGAAAATTGTAGACATTTAGGTCAGGGCTATTTAACACTAAACGACAACGCAATAATCGTCATTTGAAATTGGCCGTAGGTACATATAGTTTAAACCTTAATTGAAACCAACCTGCTGTATAACACGACTAATATTATTTTTATTTGGACCATTTAATTCTTTATAATTAGGCAGATGGATTAACTGAAAATACATCGCATACTTTTAAATTGAATAATCATTTTGTCACGAGATACATCGAATACAGCGAGTGTGGCCGAGGAGGAATGACATCGTCTTATCACAATGTCACGACTCGAAACTTCAAAGGATGAACGCAGTATAAACACTGATAGTTGTTGCCAGAATAGAAGCAAATAAATTATATGATTCACGAATAATAAGCGTGCCTACATTTTATTTGCTTCCACATACTCTTTAATCTCGCAAATGAATAATCAAAAAGACATTTTCCCCGCTCGAAGCGAGATAACTGTAACACGTATAAGGAGGTTATGTTTATTGCGAACTAACATAAATTATAGAACGTGCAAGACTATAATCTGAAAAACAAACGTTACAAGCAAGTTCGTACTGCGACTCAGTGTACAAAGATTAGGTATTGCGTCGCTGATAACAATTGTCTTCGAATATATCACTTTAATATATTACTATTCTTATTTAACACGTGTTTTATATGTGATCGTAATATTCTGACGAAATATCATAGACCACTAACTGTGGCTTTAGACAGCAGCGACTTGTATAGACACAAGTTGGCCGACATCCACTTTGTCTTTATAAAATAAAGACACGTGTCCAAGCGGATGAAACCTACAATTCTTGTAAAAGGTGATGCCACACCACATTAGCATAAGACGAGAATTTATAAAGATTGTTAGGGAAACTGGTCGACATCGGATACCTATCAGAGACGTTACTTTTTATTGTCACTTACCAAATTAACGGCATAGTGTATTAAAACAAAACGTATGTTGCGTGCATATTGCTGCGAGCGAATAATTCAAAGATAGGCGCGCTGTATCGGCTCTACGCGGCTCGGCATGTGTGCCAAGGAGAACATTCGATTAGTCGGAAACGTGACGCTCGCTCACATCGCTTCCAACATCGATACATCAGCGAGGCACAGTTTTTAAACAACGTATGATAACCCAAACTAAATCTATAGTGATACGGTTAGACTGGTGTGTTGCATGTTTTGTGCTATTTCTCGACCTTCATTGCGTTCTGTTATATAAGATGCAATATACATAATAACTGTTATTAAACGATTGGAGAAATAAACTAAAAATGAGTTGCATAAATGTCGATTGGTAGCAAAAGGAAACAGCAGTATAATAATCTTATATCGGTATTTATGAAGCTGCGTTACAATATTGTTATAACAAACGTGTAAAGCAATTGTCCATTGGCTGGACAAATTTAAACTGGGCGCTGATAACAATGACTTTTTGTTCTTTGAATGAGCATACAGAAAGACGTGGTACGATATCTCAACGAGGAGCGAACAAACTTGATAGCTGGACAGCGAGACCCAGTTTACATTAATTAGACGTAGACAGGACTTTTGTTTTGGAAAAGAATAATAGTCTATAAAACTCAAGATTGCTAACAGAGCGTTCACTGGCATAGTATAAGTACTTTTGCAAAAGGTAATGGTTTACATTCAAACTCAATATCAGCTACAAAATACAACAACATTATAATAATTACAGAGTGAATCTAATGTCTAACTGTGGCGACGACAGCTCTGTTATTGCGACTAGATCCAAACTAATACGGCATGATAATGCATATTAGAATGACGTCACAATACAATCGGCACTTGAAGAATTAATAAGCAAACAGTGTCTATTGACGACGGTCCAGAGTAAACAATGAGATGGAGCTGATTTTTAAAGGTGGAACTACGCTAGACGAGCTGAGCACATAGTCGTGTAGTGTGGAGCGACTTACAAGGCTCGCTTTGGTTCGCAAGATGCATGGCTACCGGCTGGTAGATGTGACCCTACTTGTGATCAGCTCGTGCTCGATTCGTCTAGTGTAGACCCATCTTAACGCCGGCGCGAACGAGAGCGCGGTGTGGCGACGCGGCCTGTGTGCGGCCCGTGCGCGGCGCCCCGCTGACCCACATACGGCACGGCATCGGCTACGCAATCCGCGCGCGACCCGCTTCGCCCTCCCCGGCCCTGCGCCTCACTATTATACCACTGTATTTATTTTATTATGTGCTTCGCTCGAGATAGCCCCTTTGTGACTAAAGGAAAAACTCTCACTCATTACTAACAAGATAATGTAGATATCATTTAGTCCGCACCTGCCCACTAGACCTTTATTCTATAATTACATAGAAGACTTGACCGATAAACCGCAAAATATCACGAACGATTTATAACTTCAAAGTATTTTGACAATACTTCAAATATAAACTATGTCGGGGACTTCCCCTATCTACAATAAACCAATACTGGTCGTGTACTGAGAGTGCTTTAATAATACGAGGTGAGCTATGAACATTTCAAGTCATTACACTAATAAGGTCGTGATGCGTTATCATTGCGTAGACATGCAACGACTATTCTACTAACTATGTTGAAACAAGGATGTGTTTCATTAGCTTTATTAAAACAATTTATTAGCCAAGTAAAAACTGTATTCAACCTTTCACTCCTTTAAATAACAATTTTAATCAATACAATTGTATCAAAAGAAAGAAAATGTACGTAAACACTAATCTAATGACCCAAAATTATCTGAAACATCTATAATAATATAATGATAAGAGACTAAATAAAAAAACCAAGATATTTGTAAAGTATTTAATTTAATCGATGACATAGATTTTTTTCTCTCAAATACTACATATTTGGAATTAATATAAAAATTACGAGTTACACACAATTTCAAACAAAAAACGGTTTCATAAAAAATGTCTCACTAGGGGAGGCCGGGACACATGTGTGTTCAGACATATTTTATCAGAATCCCTTTTGACGCAAACAAAAAATAACTTAACTTCGAACTTAAGACGATCACCCACGTACGAATTGAGTTTAACACTTAGACAGCTACTCTGTTCAATCAACGTTGTTTTCCAAGCAGTAATACATATCGAAAATAAATTAGTGCTGTTTTATAAATATTTCATTAATTCACAAATAAACTGCTTAATTAAAATTATTCTTACGTCTACGCTGGGTCTCTAAAGTTAAATAAAGACTTACTTTTTAAATTTAGCGCTACGTCCCATATTGAGGTCACGTATATAGGGCAGGCAACTAGTCCGAATTTGATATGACGCGTTCAATTGATTGAGTTTAAACCGCCGAGACAAGATACGAAGTCCAGTGCGCGCCCACACAACGGTAATTGTAACGGTAACACGAAAATCGTGCATCTCCATCCAATAAATCCAACCAAACGTCACAAGGTTCAATTCTTCGTTCCCTATATAAACCAGCTTATAAAGTGTCGTAAGAATTGAATTCATTTCTCATTGGTACTTGAAGCAATAAACTTGACATTCAATGTTTAAACGGAGAACTACTAAATTGCCGGAAGTCACCACGATCCCGACGTATTGTAGGCACTTTTAAATAGACTGCTGCCAGTTTGTACGTTCAAGTAAGATTAATATTAAAATAGAATACATAAAGCCTACAGAGCTTGTGAACATAACACTAAATTGTTATCAAACAAAAACTAGGAAATTCCTAAACAGTGAAACGAGGTCAACATTATTACCCTCTTCCAAGACGTAGGCATAAAAAACGAACAATCGCGATTCAGCGTAGTACCTGTGTTATCAACACATTCACATACACAACACAAGTCTGCGGCGGAAACGTCATCGACCAAAAATAGCAGAGCCAGGGTCTCACATCCGATACGCTTCCGTGAAGTTTCGCAACGTGGAAGCGGCTGTTCCGAGAGGCGATCATGATTCAACAGGGTCGATCAACAAAGCGAGTCATTTAAGGGACGGACAATGACATTTAGCATTAGGAGGAAGACGTCGTCAGCGGTGACGGCGCACAGCGCGGCGCGCACGGCAAGATGGCCGCCGCGACGTCAGCTGATCGCACGCGCAGCTGTACAAGCGCGCATAATATCGCTCTCTCTTTCAGAGCAAACGATTAACACAATGGCGCGTTCAAACATTCTAGCGAAACAATCAACGCCTTTGCAAAATACCGTCGCGATATTTGTACCGACTTATATCTCAAAGGTATTTTCATATCGATCGCTATGAAGAGGAAACTCAATGTAAAACAAACAAAATATTACTTCCATCGATCTTCTACTGACTTCAATCTCAAGATGTAATTTAACGATATACATGGAGAAAATTAATTTGCAAAATATGGCACAAAAATAATGAACAAAAGAGCCGACATAAGGAGAAAATCGAGGTTTAAGTAAAAATAGTTGTAGCAAACCTCGAACATAAATTATTTAAAAAAACAGCTGGATACAAGACTTAACTTTCTTTTAATTGTTAGTGTTATCTAAGAGTCGTGCGTTAAATGTGCTTTTTTATTAATAAAGAACTACCTATAAAGTTGCATTTTTACCATACTTTATAGGTAGCAACAACGATGTTGGAACCAACAAAATTATTATCCTATTAGATTAATAATAATATGCAATAATCTGGGTCTTATTTACAGGATGTTTGTGAATGTAGCATAACCCAATTAAGACGAATTAATTAACAAAATCTATTTATTAATTTCACATGTTTGCATTATGTAGCAAAGACTTTAAAGTTTTATTAGTAATGCACTAAAGGACACAATGACAATATTTGAAAAGATCAATAGTAAAAAAATCAAATAAAACCTTATTAAATATAAAAAAGTCAAACTCTAATATCGGTATCCATATTATCTCGAGTGACAAAAACAGCCGAACAATACAAATTGCACGGCAGTTCGTGACACGTGAGGGCAACGACCTTCTGACACCAAGGTCGGATCGGCGGCCTTCAGACATCCTCGTCTAGGTGGCACAGCCTCCGATCTTCCCGCGAGGCAGACGCACAGAAACACACGCACACTCAGCCACAAAGCATTACCTTCAGACGAGAACGTGATCTCATGGCCACGTCGGAACTTATACCCGTTGTTTAACTCGCGCACGTTTAATGGACAAAGGAGCGGAGCACTAATAGGCACTGTTATCTAAATGATAAGATGTATTAGTTGCAATTACTGAACTTTGTACAACGGGCGACGGCCTCTTTGGAGCTCCGTCTCGCGCGACGTTCCGAAGTCTACTGAGCGAGGTGAGGCGAGCGGCCGCGGCGCGCCACCAATTCGCGTCATTGTATTTATTCACACGCACGCACTCACCAATACAAACAAACCGCTGGCCGCTAGCTGATAAACACATGCCCAGAAGAGCCACCTCGATAGCAGGCCTCATATCACTACCGCCGCTAAACATAGTCCCTATACTGCGCACTAATTGTACTGCTCCTTCCTTTAAAACTATACTAAAGTTCATGAGTCATGCAGGAGTAAGTGAATCAACAATTTTTAAACCACGATGGCGATTTCGTGCGCTGACGTCATTAATAGCAGTAAAATTTCGATTAACGTTTTATAGAAACTGCACGAGTAATAAGAGTGGAACACACACGTATGGACTAAATGAAACTTTGGAACGGACTGCAATTTAAAACTATAAAGACGCAGAATCTCAGAATATTATTTACATGCGTTTAGATAAAGCAGAAACCAATATTGGACACTGACTACATTCTGTTTGAGAGTGAGAATATGCATTTTGATTTAATATTAAAGTGGACGCTGCGTGTTATCATCGTTAATAAAAAATTAACTTCTATCTTACTAATGACACTTCGTGCCAACAAATACTCGTTCTACCCACTGAAATGTTAGTATGGATTGTGGATTTTTATAATATCATTCACGAGCTTTGTAGCCTTGTTTACTAAATGAATACAAGTTTGAAATCGCAAATACAATATAAACAAAACTATAAGAGCGCGGGCCGCTGCATCGAAGGCGACGGACGCAGACAAAGCCGACAGCGCGAGTCGTCGATCTCCCCCAAATTAGTCCTGGGCCGGGGCGCTGACCCCGCGGCCACGCACACTGCTGCATTCATCTCATGCACGCCACGCACTCACGCACACGCAGACAACACCGAACAACACTCAGATCGTTTAAAACAAACAAATTCTATCAAACCACTCGTCCCTATGCGACATTAAACACAAAAATCAAAACAAGGTCAACGAAACAGTAACACGTGGGAAAGCTTAGTGAGACGGAGAATATTCTCACAAATCACGTGGCCCTGGGCGGCAGAGCGGCCGAGCGGCCGAACGGCCCGCCAGCCGACAACATTGTTGGCTGTGAGCTCCGGCATCAATAAATTTGTCGCTACGAAGGGTATCGGACTTAACAAAAACTATACTTGACTTACGCACTATTATAGAAAATTATCAAAGTTGGCGGTTCAAATAAGAATTTGTACGTGAAAGCAGGAAATATCTTACTGATATTGTAAATGGGAAAGTTTACTTTAGATGGATAGAGGGATATTTGTTAGCAGGTAACTATAACGGCTTAACGGATCTGGACATTGGGCACAGAGATAGGTCTACAACGCTCCGCGGGGAAATATATTTTCATATAAAATATAGTCAAGAGTAAATATATTGAATCGTAAAGCCGGTAACCAGATTAGTGAGTCAGAGTGTACACTAGGCTAGGTGGTTGCCATGTAGCAGACAAAGTGATCGCAGCTGTGCTTTGGACCACGAAGGACGCACTGGTATGGGTGCGCGGACACCGACTAGGGTTTCCAAACTTCCGGATTTGTTCTAACTACGCGAAAATTATTATTATTCATCAAACGTTTATTTTCTGCAGACGAATACAATACAAATAGAATTCCCATAAATTATTAGTTTACTTTTTTTTTAAAAAAAAACATGGTAACCTGGACTTATGCTGTTACCTGATTAAAATACATTTTGGATACAGTTAAAAAGTAGGCCATAATACAGATTAAATCTCTTCAAGAACCAACTACTCTAAAAAGTAAAAAAGTGAAAGGCAGAGGCAGGTACTTTTATAAACTTTTAAACATTCTCTTTTACACACCAGATAATATGAATCATTTAAAACAATTCATATAGTTTTATGCAATTTATAACTTTCATTATAATACCAAACAATTATTGTAATTGGTGTATAGGATGTTATATAAGGAAGTGTAGACAGGCTGTATCAGTTACTATCGCAAAGAGTAACTTAAGTTACTGCTGTAAATAGAACTGGCTGAAAAGTATGATATTACAATTATCATTGAATCTCAACCTCTTTGTAAGTATCACATGTACACACATTAGAAGCACTAACTCAGAAATACTGCATTTTATAATATATAAAAAAATAAGGAAATAACTACATCATCAAAACCATTTTAATACAGTTTTTAAATGAACTATATTTATAAACTTTGTGACTATTACACCTAAAACATTTTATATAGTATTCTGTAGCTATGAATGTTAAGATTCAAATCAAACTTTAACAAACTTACTTTTAATTATATTATATTTTTTAAGAAGATTGAACATACCAATTCCTGGGTACTAGTTTTACTACAAAAATTATCAACTTTACATAAGATCATGGTCACTATAACCTATTCATTTTAAATTTGTTTAACATCCAATTAGAGCTATAATACATTCATTGGATGGGTATACTCATGTAAAAAAACTCACCTGCTGTTGGGAGAGTTTATTCCGTACTAGACAAATGTCTTTCCAAGTGCGCAGGCCCTTCAGCTCACAACCAGGCGACACCACGTCTGTGCAGTTGAGGTCAGCATCCAACGGCATCACAATGAATGGTTACACCACCTGGTACAACATAAATTATGTTAAGTAAAACAAATTCCTGCATCATTATCTAAATTCATCAAGTGCATACAAATGTTACTTTATGTGAAAGGGAAATCATATGTAATGTGGTGATTTGTTTTACGGTGTAACTGTGGTCGTAACACTTGTATAATTACAATACTACCATATTTCAAAGTGTGTTTGAAAAAAAAAAAACAGTAACAGTGTTTGTATACAAGTGTCACAAAATTTTATATGTGTTATATGAATTAATAAATAAATATATTTAGTGTACTAATATCCTCGTTATTTAATACAAAGATTTAAAAAAATGCTAGCTAATATCAGGCTTCTCAATATCAAATCACAAAATGGTAGAAATATAAAGTCAAGTGGTATCCTTTATAGACAACTAACTAAAACTTTTTAGAGTACTTGCTTGCATGGATAGTAAAATCACATTTATCTTGTACATTGTACTATCTAAGATTCATAATTGATTTAAAAAAAAATGTGCATAGTAACTAGTTATAATCATTTAAGAAACATGTTAGGTTTGTTTTAATTTAAACATGATAGCAATCTTGAAGGGGCTCAGTACGGAACACAAAACAAAGATTGTTAGATGTAAACAACAAAAACCCAAATATATCTTTGTTGGACCAGTTTCCTCTGGCATCAAATAAAACAATCTACATAAAGGAACAAAAAGCCACTTCAAATATTTACACATTAGTACAATCATACAATTGCTTTGTTTCCATTTCAGTCACTTTATATCGAGAACAAAGATGCATTTGTCACGTGACCATGTTGAACCAGTGCACTTCATATTAATTTACAGACTAAAATATGAATGTAGGAACAAAATTAATTTCTTGTAAAGTTTGTTCATATAAATGTTAGTGCACATTTGAAGTTAAAACACTGCAAGGCAAGATAATCTGAGTAGATTTAAAAGAATAGATATGAATACTTTTTAATTACCCTGTCACAGAAATACATCATTCCTTACAAATCTACTTCGGTGGTCATAGATAACAGACAATGATACATCCATAGTACGTTTTTACTCAGTATGACTTGTATTTTTATATTTTTGGTGATTATTTATTTTTCAAACTATGTCGAAATAAACAAAATAATTTTACATAATGGTATAATCTTTTCTAACATATTTTGTAGAGGTCATATGCATACTTTGCAGTGCCCTCCGTAGCATCCCTATACACATGTAACCGAGCCACGAAATATATTACCGTAATGACCCGATTTAAAAAATTAAGCAAAATAATAATAAGGTTATGTTTATTTTTGACTTTATATTGAATCTTAAGCATCATCATTTGAAATGTTTTTTCAATTTATTAATGGAGATTGAAAATCATTCAAATTAATAAGAGAAGAATTTAACAATATGAGAACACAAATTAAACCATATAAACGTTCCATCTAAAAATGTAACTTTTTTCATCGCATTAGTTGAAATATTTCTTTGCGGCTAAGTCCATAAACAAAGTAACATCTGATTAGAAATATTATATAGAATTATTAATATGAATATATAAAATTATACTGTATACAGGAATAGAGATTGATAAATTAATATTTGATTAAAGAAAGACATTGCAATTTTTAAATTGAAATATAGTAACTCTGCTTTTTATTTTTATTGGAAGATGTAATAATGTTACATTAGTGGTATATAATTAAATATTGACTTTAATGTGGGTACTTAACTTTTTTCTTACTTATAAGAAATCATGCAGTTTTCTAATGTGAATATGAATCAAACCCTTTATTTGGAGCTTTGTTACATTAAAACTTTTTTTACATGGTTTCAATAGAATACAACATTCAAAATTGAGAGCAAGTCATATGAACACACCGTTTGCATGGCAAATTCCTGCAAAACAGTTTTCCAACAAAAACTATGTCAAGACTACGTTGAATTGGAGATAAAGAAATAAGTTCTCACATTTGTTACTTCCTTTGTTATAATAATTAACAATTAATAGGAAGTAAAAAATATTTACAAAGTAATATTTTTTGAGGTTCTACAGAAATAATTACAGGTATCTAAATATACATGACCATTAGTTTTTTACCACTTAACTACAACGGAGTACTAACAAAAAAGTTTCAGAAAGTTTTTAGTCCCACGTTCGTAACAAGCAATAACGTAATGTCTAAATTATTGTGAAACTTATCGTAACATGTTATAATGGGAGATTAATTAAAATATATTGAACAATTGTTAGCAAGCGAGTGTAACATGGCTCTAATGAGATGAATATACGATGATAGTGTCAGGTCTTATGAGCAGAGGTATCAATCAATGTAAAGTGTATAGATCTAGTGAGTTATAGCTAAAGGACATTTACAACAAATAATGTCAAAATTTACATGAATCGCTCCTTCGGTGCAATCCGTTTGTAGATTGCTGCAATAATGTTAAATAGAAACAAAGAAAATATTGAAGAACTTCGATAATTGGCATTCACGAAGAAAATGGCGTCATATCACTAGTCACGGAACAAGGTACAATTTCGTCATACGAAAGCACACATCACAAACACAACTAAACACCATCGAAAAACAAAGACATGCTATTAAATGATCTTTTCTTGAGAAATTACTCACTTAGAATAAGAATTCCAAAGAAAATCATCCAAAAACTTAAAGGACTGATGACAAGGCACTCCACTCACCGTTTGCAAAACCCAGACTACGAATCACGTGACCATCCAAAGTAGTGTTACCCTCTTCACAATTCCTATTTATTTAAAACAAGTTTTCGATACCTATCGAATTATTCGATTGCAATTTTTCTGATGTGTCGTTTAAACAAATTAAATGACAAAAGTTATTGTGAATTTATATACTAATTATGCTTAAGTCACTAATGACGGCTGACTACCTGGTTAATAATTCTGATAACTGTTAAATGATCAAACCGTAACACCTTCATTTTAAGTTGTGATGTCAGTCACACACTTTAAAAAAATTGACCGTCTTTAATTCAAAAAGTGTTGGACAAAAATCATTTCCTACTAGAGATTACATTTACCGTATTTTTAATTAATAACACGATTAATTAGTCATATATCTACTAATGAACAAAAATGTTAATCTGTACACCTGATAAAAAAAAAAACACAAAAGGACAAATACGCTTTTTACGTACTTCATTTTACGTAATATTTGCGACCAATTTTCGATTGTAACCACCTCAATTTATTTAGTGTTTTTCTCCCTAGAAATCGATTTCCATAATGTTGCCCTAATTACTAAAGATATATTTATGTTGTCTACACTATGTTGACTTGTCAAATGTCACTTCCAGACACCGAAATGTACGTCACTGTTCTAACCTCTTAAAGTCCTCAAGACAAGTTTTAAGTGCAAAACCTAACTGAATAGTGGATTCTACTTTTTTCAGTATTTTACATAGTTACACCAGTACTCATCAGGCTCAACATGCCAACTGTATCAGTAAAACGGGACAGTTTATTCAAAGCTCTTGGACAAAGTTACAGTATGTTTGGTTTCTTAATTTTATTTAAATTCACATAAGTCTGAAGATTTGAAACAAAAAGGCACATCTGACTAATATCCTTTGACAATGCAAAGGAATCGAACATTGTAGGAGTATTTGGATAAAGTTTTTTTCAATTTAATGGTCTAAAAGTCAAATAATACTATAGAATAGTTATGATTTATTACATTTCATATTCCAGCTGATGAGGAATTTGAACAGCTTTGCTTCGAATTTGGATTGGAATTAGATGAAGTTGTAAGTTTGTTTTTTAAAATTACACACATTTTATTAAATTCTTTACTTTAATCAATTCATGTAATGATTTTATTATTATAATTTCCAGACGACAGAAAAGCAGATGTTAATCAAAGAGCAAGGTGACCAGCTGGCGGCAGCTGGCGTTTCTGAAGACATTCTGTACCGTATCGACATCCCAGCTAATAGATATGATTTGTTATGTCTTGAAGGATTGGTCAATGGTATACTGGTCTTCCAAGGAAAGTATGTATTTCCATGAAACTTTCATACATTCTTATTCAACACCCTCTGTCATAAAAGTTGATATATTGTCATAAAATACATTATTAGTACGTTATGAGACTTAAAGTAAATTAAAAATTAAGGCAATATTAAATTTGTGTTTGGTTCACTTCTCTCCATAGAAAAAATCACATATTCCAATTAGATTATGTTACATATTAAAGTTATATTATATTGATAATTCCAGAAAAAGCCCACCGCAGTACACATTCAGGAAATATGAAGACTGTTATTCATTGCATTTGACACCAGCAACAGCACAAATAAGACCTTATGCAGTAGCTGCCATCCTCCGGGGAATTACATTCACAAAAGAAAGTTACGATAGCTTCATCGATTTACAGGTAAGAACAGTAATTTTTTATTATTTTACATGCACAAGAAAAACTTAATTTATTTTTAAACTTCAGAAACAGCAACAAGCAATATTTAAATGCTATATTGTTCATTATTTTAAGGAATTAAACTATAATAAAAGCAATTGTATGGGACTATGAAGCTACTAAAGTGGTTATGGAGCATTATTATTAGTAAATTTAACATATTATTACTATCAAATAACATATCTGCTGTCTAATATTGAGTGCAGTTTCATCATCATCATCATCATCAGTCAATGTTTGCCCATTGCTGGACATACGCCTTCCATAGTATGTGGTCTTCCGCGTTCTGCATCCAACAACCGCTGTCTAGCCTATGTCATTAGATTGCAGATTTAAACAGAGAAAAAAGTAATAATTTTCTGTTGATATATTCTATATTATTCCAGGATAAATTACATCAAAACATATGTCGTAAAAGAACTCTCGTGGCAATTGGTACGCACGACCTGGACACCATACAGGGACCTTTCTTATACGACGCCTTGCCGCCCAACCAGATTAAATTCAAAGCTCTGAATCAACAGAAAGATACAACGGCAACGGAACTTATGGATTTGTATTCTGTAAGTATGAAACTGTTCAAGAAATACTGAACATGTTCAGTGCCATCTTGAAAAGCAGCAACATATTCATTGTAGCACTCAACATGTTCAGAACAATAATTTATTCATAGACAAATGTCTTATTTAAATTGAGACCTTAAAAATATGTATAGAAATTGTTCAATAATTTTCCAAACATTTTTAGAGTCACGCTCAATTGAAGCAGTACTTAGGCATTATAAAGGATAGTCCTGTCTACCCAATAATCAAAGACAAGAACGGCGTAGTGCTATCAATGCCACCAATAATCAACAGTGACCATTCCAAGATTACTCTGGACACTAAGAATGTTTTCATCGAGTGCACAGCTACTGATCTCACTAAGGTAAAATAAATTTGATAAAAAAAAAACTTTTACTGTTAATTAGTTAACTTCCATTATACCAGTCTTTACCAGACCGACGACTTAGTGCGGACGGCAGGAAGTCGTTGGATGCGGAAAGCGGAGGACCGCATACTGTGGAAGGCATTGGAAAGGCCTATGTCCAAGAGTGGACAGACGGGGGCTGTTGATGATGATGATGATATCCTAACAAGTTTTATAAGCTTACCTGGAACGGATAAGAAATATTAGTAAATTAACAAAAATGTACTGACGTTTTATAAAAGAATTCGATTATTAGAGATCGTACAATGATCGAAATACGACCGTTTATAATTATGTAACACTAACAACAATAACCTAAAGAGGTAGCTATACAGTTATTTAATTTGGTACAACATAATTTTCAAACTTTCATTCAGATAACAGATTTTAATTTCGACGATTTTCAGACGAAGTCGCGGGCTACAGCTATCATTTAACAAATAACAAGCGAGGAGGTAATGAGATGAATTCAAACAGTTTATTATTAATACAAATGTCATTGGATGCTGCGGCCGGCGCCGGCGCACGATTCATTGCGGGATTTACGATCGAACTTCGTTAGCAATGAATTCAATTGGTGTACACACGTCGTCGTGTGCTCAGTGTCGGCTCAATCGATGCTGATTTATTCATAATTAGAGACGAGACATACTATTTAATAATAGCTGACAAAAAATCATGTCACTTGATGTAACTGTTACCCAGACAGTAGCAAAATGATTGAAAGGAACAGAGTAAAGATTAAAACTAAAAAAGATACATTCCCTACCTATTAGTGGATAGAAAAGGGAAGTATGATTTTCAAGCAAGAGAAGTGACAGGTAAGTGATTGGGGGCTTAGATAGAAATACGCGGAAACCTCAGTTTTGCTGTAAATAGATTACAAACGTAATTTAATAATTTTTAGTTTGTATCATTAAAGGTTTTGGTAGGTAAATTAATATCTCAGGCGATGTTTGTCGATGACATCAGCTGGGTATCGAATCTGGGTATATATTTGGTAATGTCCCTCGCGCCGCCCCCGGCCTGCCCACTCGCTTTCGACTGAGTTACTTGCCATGAACTATATATGGAGTTATCGTTGACATGTTTGTATGGGGGAGAACAACAGATCGCTGATGGTGGCCAATGATTGAATGAATGATTCAACTATCGAGTGTCGTTGTTGACTGAAATTTTGCCTTGGTATCTAATGTGTCTTGTTGTCTCCAACACCCCTGAAAAACTTTTTTAAATCGCTTCCCTTTTGTTTGGCATTTTATAATACTTTTTGTGCATTTATATATAAATTAAAACGATGTAAATGTTTTAATAGATAATGTAGAAACAGGAAAAATATGAACTCTAATTACGCATTCACTTTCGAGTTGTGTAAATTCTATTAAAAAAATACCCAGTACATTTACAATTTTGTTTATATTATTGAACATATTTGGTTTCTCTCGCGTTTCGTTTTAGGAGAAAAATATTAATTTAATTCATTTCGACGAAAAAATATTTTATAATTAGCTGACTAAATTTAAACTGCGTTTATCTAATATCTAAACTTTGGAGCTACACGGACGGCAAAGTCGTTGCGATGCCACGCTATACCAGGCGAGTAATATGCGATATATTGTCGATATCATAGCGTTCACTGTGTTGTTAAGTCTTTAAGTCATTACTAAGGAAGTCTTTAGTGTTGTTATAGTATGAACGCGACTTTTTCAGTGAGGATTGAATTATTAAAAGAGAAGCTGTTAATCTTTAACAAGTATTAGTTAATATTCTCGCAACATGTCTGCCGGTCACCTATGATGTAGGTATGATGATATTCATCTGCACATCCGTTTTAATTGACGTAGGCGGCCAGATGTTTACAAGAAACATTTACACGAAACATCATCATTTTTGCATGTACAATCGGGTCCGTTGGCGGTGTGTTATCTTGTACACTTAGCAATTTCTGCCACTAAACATTACATAGCAATAGTTAAGGATACAGTACAGTGAATTAAATTGGTTTTTATTTGATTAAACGTCAATAATGATAACATCATCATCTCCCTTTCCTTATCACACTTAAGTGCTGTTTGCAGCAGGTTTTTATCCTCCAAATCGGTCTATCTTCCATCATTTAGTGGTTAGTCCTATCTCAATCATGGCACTCTTAACAAAATCCATGAATTTCTTCCTAGATGTACCCCTTCTTAACAGAGTTTGTAATTTTTGAGAAAGAATAACTAGTCTTGATCGCTTCAACATGCTGAATATTTTTTCTTAACTGTAATACCGCGGATAAATGCGATTGTATATATATGCTAACCAATACAGACGTAATCTAACCCACGCTTTACTTCACTACTTATCAATTAAAACGAGTAGCTCACTTCCTGCCAACGACACATACGTACCGCCCTCTGTCGGCGTCTCGCAATTAACAATGACCAAACCACTTCAGATCCATACACGGATAACTAAAGCTATGAGTATTCTCCACGCACCTGGCAGATGACATTTTAAAAGACATAAATGTCATGAAGCTTGTGATAATTATCATTCGAGTATAACATGCAAAATGAAACAGAATAATGTTCGTAAATACAGACACTACACTACTTATAAAAGAGGTTTAACTCACGTCTAAATCGGAGTCGGTACCGACTAACCAATCGTAGTATTAAACCTACTAGACCCTCGTCGCACGCCCAGTCGAGGCGCGCTGTGAGCAAAACCGCTATAGTATCAATCCCACTCATCCTGAAGAAGAGCCCACGATGGGCTCGAAACTAGTCGGTACCGACACCGATGTACACGTGAGTTAACCATTTTTATAAGTAGTATAATGAAATGTCTCACGAAAGTTTTGATAATTCAAATACAGCCACATTGTGGAATGATCTGTCCTCGGCGGTATTTTCAAACCCGTACGAATTAGGGTCCTTCAAGCGAGCGTACTTCTTTCGACAGGCAACGCATCTCGTATTATATACAGATTTTTTCATGCAACATATAAGTAGATTTTTGTTAATATACTAATATTTTTTGTAACCAATCTAGGTAAGCTAAAGAAAGCTTGTGCCTGCCCACAACAGTCGATTGGCGGGTTTCGAAACACACGACCCGTAGTCATACGTTTCACCATTAGGCTATTGGCGCATCATCTTATATTCGATCATTTTTCATCATCATCATCATCATCATCAACAGCCCTTGTCTGCCCACTGTTGGACATAGGCCTTTCCCAATGCCTTCCACA
>JAODUI010000032.1:2541301-2555051 GCA_027563995.1 Papilio gigon
AGCCCGTCGCAGCCCCCGATGGGCTCGAAACTAGTCGGTACTGAAATCGATTTACACGTGAGTTAATCCGTTTTATAAGTAGTAAAATTTACACTTTTGCAAGGAAATAGTTTACGACAAGAGTTGAGCGTGGTTTGCAATCTCAACCACGTGATAGGCAAACCCTTAACCATTAGGCTATTTGCGCTTAAATTTCCTTTAAACTATCACGTTTTATTAAAATAGATAGACATAACATTGTAATGTAACATAAGTGTTGGTTGTAAATATAAATTTATCTATGCATTTCTTGCAACTATCGTTGAATATGTAAACGCAATTTACCTCAATTGGTTTTTATATTTTTACAACAGACTACAGTTTCGTTATCCAATTATAGGTACGTATATTTGAAGACGTCGAATATAAACAACTGTCACATAAATAACACAAAAAATACATCTACAAATTCTAATTCATAATAATTTACAAATATGACTAATCCAAACAGGATTCTTCCTTAGGAGAAACCAACCATGTATTCAATTTAACCAATGTACTAGTGCACTTAAAAGGCTGATATCGTAGTATGCGTGTTAGGCGCCTTACCGCGCTAGATACCGTATGTATTCCTTAAGTAAATATCTTATAATGAATCATACCAGTTCTATTTAAGAAATAATCTTCAATCGATTTTTAAACATCGGCAGTCCTATATAGAATTCTGTTCGCTGACACTGTTCAATTATGCTACATTGGTTACTAAACGAATAGCTAAAATGTAACAGACGTAAGGTTTTTGATGTTGCAATATCGCGGACTACAAAAATTAAAAGATTTTACATATTAAACTATTAAAACTTTCGTTAGACATTTCACTATACTACTTATAAAACGGCTTAACTCACGTGCAACTCAGTGTCAGTACCGACTGTAATTTTGTACACACACAGTAAAATTCACAGAACACATCAAAATTCATTTGTATAACCAATCACGCTGGCCCAATACGGGTTGGTGACATTGTCGGCTGTATATAATCCTTAAAGGATATATTCACTTTCATAATAACATATAACATTAATCGGTATACACAATACAGAAAGAGCTTTGTCGAATTACACTTTCAAGTTATCTTCATTAGTAATATAGTCCCCGGGCGCTATAATCGCCTTACTGAGAATTTGATCGCATTACTGTCTCACATTCCTATCTCAGTCTCACTACCTGTCAGTTTCATATGTTAGAAAGAGTAAACGGCATGAAACATAAGAAGAATTTGTGTTTTACGTAAAGCGTAGTTTATGCAATTTACTTAGTCTAACTAGTCCGGTATTAAAATAGTCGTTAAATTATTGAACGTGTTTCTGCATTAAGAGAAATGAATGACACAAACTGTTCGTGTTTTCATAATAAAGGTAACCACATATTTTAGTAAGCAAATCATATTTTATTTCTATATTACATGTTGTTCTAACATAGCATGGCATCTTTTCTTACAAAATAGTGGGTAGTTTAAACATCATTAGCGTTCGTAGCCAAATCCATCACCATTATAGACAATTTCAAATCATTATTTTCCATAATACTGGTCAATTATAATAGCTGTTGCATCCGCAATCTGAAAATCGCGTGCGAAACCCACTCGTCTCCTAACCGCCTGCGGTGAAACTGCGCGCGAGTGAACTTTGACATTATACTCAAGATGGCCGCCTGCTGTCAAACTGACGTTCACTTTCCTTATCTGAAAAACAATTCCTTTACCGTTTGTACAGCTGTGCTACGACTTTAAAACAAAATTAGCTGTATTTGTTAGTTTCTAATTACTTTAAATGATAAGTTACGTGAATTAATGATCATTTGCCATAACGAAGTGTTCCATATTTTTTTTATAATAGGTTTTTGAGTAGCCATTGTTGATTTTCTTATTACAATTTATAAACAAAAGAATAAAATTCCACTAAACGTTTTGTTATATATCTCTTATCCTATAACTTTTAAGTTACGTAGCAAAGCGACCAGTATGTCCTGCAGTTCAAAGTATTAACAGTAGCCGAGCGCTATCTACAATTGAAATTCTGTTGACATGGACAAGGACGAGTTTTAGTTTAGACTTCATCTTGTTAATAGTAATGGAATTAAAACAAAATTTTCTACATATCAATGTGATATTTACTTTCTAAAATACTTATCAAACACTATTAAAAGAGTTAATTTGAAAATAACTGTATTCAGTTTGGTTACATGTAATTTCAATATGGGCACAGCGTATTATTTAGGGTAATAAACGTTAAGTCGCGAATCAAATGGTACAGCGCTGCACAACACCGACGTATCTTGCACTGTACAGGCATTAAACTTGGCCATTTTGTCGGTTAGTGCAATAAATATTACGTCATACTATTAAATCTCAGTAATAATATTTACAATACGCCCATAAAGAAATTTATAGTAAAGGCTGACGAAAACATAAAAAAAGGCAATTTAAAACGATCGTCTATTTTTTAGTAATTATTGCTTGCTTCTCAATTTCAAAAGAACAATTATAGAGGATAACGACGATGGAGAGAAATTATTGGTGAAATAAAACACTCGGCTTGGTAAGTGTGCCCGCGGTATAACGGACGACAGCAGCTTTTTCTCTACCATCAATCAATTTATTTACTCATTGACTTGTTAACATGCAGAGATAAGAAATGGTAGAATTGTACAAATTAATACAGACTAAAATTAATAAGGAAATATAATATAAAATGGACACGTTAGGGCTTTTAATTCCATCGTCAATGATGATTACTTTCATGATAATATAGAAGGAAGCGTCATCTATTGACCAAATCTAATTTGATTTTACACTTCGTAAATTAATTGCTGGCTACAATTTTCGAAGACACCCTTTCAAAAAATCAGTGATAAGAATGTGATAACTAATTTTCGCTTTCCATTTATTGGACAAGCTTACTCAGATGTAAAGCCAGTTTGAAGACGGTTGTAAATAGCAAAGACTTTCATGTACCGTACCTTGTTCTGTTGTCTTAGGTACGTTAAGAAGTGGGACTCACTTTCTACTTCGCGTTAAATATTGGCCCACTCGTATCAAAAACGTTGTCTTGCCTCCGGCTTGTTTTTATCTAAACGCCTTTCGATTTTTCCTCAATACTTATAAATATTTATAATGACTTTTTTTTTGTATTTACATAGGTAATATTGTCTATAGAAAACTAAATCTGTTTCAATAAATAGTATGTTAAAATTCAATTTGCAATGAAATAATAATGCAACGAAATAGGTGTAGAGAATGCAGAGGGACAACATAACGTAAAGTTCAAAGTCAGCCGCCAAAAAGATTGAAACTATCTTACTTTTCACATAACGTTCACGTTTTCCTCATACGCCTTAGTCGTTAGTGACAAAGTTATGATTCACGGTTCCTTGTTTCCTCTCAACAAAGACCTTTCGCAACTTTATATACGTCAGCCCATCTTATGATCTCACTTCCTAGTCTAAAATTATAGCCAGATTAACTTCATCGCAGAATGAAATCCAATTAAACGTAAATGTCCTTTGATGTTCATCTAAGTACTTATGTGAATCCAATAAAATATTTATACGGCTGCGGTATTAACCATCAATAAAGTCAAATGTTTGTTTATAACATCTTAAAGTACGTGAAATATCTATGTTTTTTTATTTATTTGAATTGTATTACTTCCATTCTAGATGATGTTAGAATATTTTAACTAAAATTATTTTAAGAACCATTATTAAATGTGTCTAAAAGGATGTTAAATTTAACATGACATCTAACGTACTAACAAAAACAAAACATTGCAATTTATTCATAATAAAGTGTTGAAATAAACTGGGCTAACGCGCGTCCTAAATAAATCGGTATGTGCGTGACACTGATTCACAGAGGAAGCCGGAGTTCACGGGCGGTGACCCGGCGAGCGCAGACAGCGTGACACGCCAACACGGCAAGTGCAGTCAACACGCTGCAACCACGCTGCTAACACGCTAGACGATCTTACTTTCATACATTTTTGGAAACAAAAGACGACAACGTGTTTCTAATCTAGCTTTGCTATTTCCTATTATCTTTAAATTCAAAAACAACGCAACAAACGGTCTCATCTTCCGTTTTATAAAGAGGGTATGAAGGCGGAAACAAAACAAGGCGAGAGATATTTATCAAAGGAGAGTAAGGCGTTGATATAGGCACAGTCATATCGTAAATTGCCTATGGATTTGAATTATTGAACTAAACAGATAATTAGTCAAACATTTTATTACTACGGCAAATATAAACAATGTTACAAAATTAATAAATTAAAGCTTAACCAGCGTTTAACAAAATTCCTAGCCTTCAAGAATTTACTTAAATCAATCGATAGCAATGAAACGACCGATTTGGACTTTGATATCTTATTAATTCAAAGTAGGATTTAACGCCCGAGCCTTAACACTAGTCTTATACAATGACAAACAGTGATGCAGAACAGTAAACTATGCAGTACGGTTGTTGTTTGAACGTGCATATACTGTCGAAGTAATCCTGTTTTCGGAAGTATACTGTACTGCCGAACTGTTCTACGTTCGAGTGAAACTTATGAACATTGGTTTAATGGTACGTTGTCTTAGAATGTTACATTGACATTCCAATTAGCGTTGCACAGTGTACTCGTTGATTTAGGAATTTATCTTACGAAATATCATTGACCAATGTAATATGAAAAGTAACAAGCCCGGACGTGTATTACGAAGTAAATCTAATCATCGATTTTGCATAAATCGTATTTCGGTCATTGAAATGCCTCTGGCTATTGTCATATTGTATTAAAAACAAACACAAAAAAATAACATAAGAATTTATGGTTATCTTTCAGCCTTATATAAAAAAAATCATAAAGAAAAAAGAAATATGATTTTTTTTTTGGTGCGAGCTAGTACCGATGAATAGAAAGTTAATCAAAGGTTACATACATTAAGTTTTAGGCATATATTCAATTCTGAAAATAGTTTACATTGATGTATTATTATGGGTCAATTTGTAATTTTAACTAGAAAATAAAAATCAATTTTTAAAAGCAATAATTATTATTTATTACCGCCCATACCGTAGTAACAAAGAGCAACGTCAAAGACCACTCCTAATCTTGAATGCTAAGACTTCTATGGTACTAAAAAAAAATGGATACCAGATAAATAATTGCTCTAATATCAATTGACAGTAGCAATGTAAGACCGATTTAATATTGTAGTTACAATGAGCAAAACATTCCTGACCATAATACGAATTCTCTATGGTCATACAAAAAGCCACGAAAAAAAAATCGATAATAGATTATAATCGATCTAATATCGATAGACGTGTACGTGTTGTATCGATATATTGTAGATGCGAGCGTGACTTGTTTTTTTTAAATACTTGAAGCGCGTGCTGCGAGTATTAATGGATAGCATTACTATGGGTTACAATTGCACTAACATCTGTACTAATCCATATCTCTGTCTCTCTCTTTGTGAAAAGAAGGAAAGAGATAACAATATATATTACAAGCGTCAGTGCAGAGTTGTAAGGTTGTGTGCCATTAGGCGAATGCTATACTAAGCGGTTTATAGCAATGCCTAGGTCGCTTACCCACACCAGACATTCTATTGTTTATAAAATTATTCTAGGTATTGGCATTCTTTATCTGGCTCCCGCACTCAGAGTCTTTTAATGGTAACTTAAAGTGTTGATTTGTCATACTAAAGTAATAAGACGTCCCCCTTGGTGATAATTAATGACTTATAAATAAGCTATGGTCAGTGGAGCTGCAGTTTTTTTTTTTATTCAGAAAATTCGTACATGAAACCCTTTACTGATTGTAGTTAACATAATTTTTATACTAACAAAATGTAGGTACTAATTGTATAAACAATTATAACTCAACTAAACAAACTCTACAACACAACAAACGTCTAATTCAATTCTGAGGTCTTTGTATTTCAAACTAACTTGATGTTTCTTGCAGCTATGGTCATCAATAGAATTGTTAAATAGTTTCTTACCGAACATAGTCGATCGATGACATAAGAAAATACAGTTACACGTCCATTACCCAAACTGAGCCAATGCGAAACTAACAATTTACATAGCCACATACATGCTACTCTATAAGAATACGCATTGAAATGTTGCGCTTTAAGTTTGTGACTCACATATGGTAATTTACTTTAACAGTTAACGTTATCACATTAGTGTGGTCCTACACAAGTATAGTGTTGATTAACCATGGGCTTCCACTATCACCAAAGTGCCACATAAGTGATTAGAAAAAAATCCTACAAAGATATTGTACTAGTAAGTTCTTAATATTGTCATTTAAAAAACCTTAACAATAACATTTTCAAAATTGTCTCTCGGAAACACGCCACGAATAGATTATAAATCTGTGTTCTTAATACTTGTATTAAACATATTGTTAACACAATGTTCTCAGAGAATGACTCGACGATATGACTGTCGAACTGTATATAACTAAAGTTACAAATATACGAAACAATAGTATTAAAAAAATAATATAGTTTGAAAGGCATTACGTAGAAAACAGTTAACTTTTAAATATACAAAATTTTATACAGATTCAAAACAACGGGTATCTTTCAAGTAATTGTTTAAACCTTTATCCAAAAGTCGATTGTATTGAAACTTATTAATGCGTAATGTTTCCACTTACACATTCTATGAAAAAAAAACAAAGAACAACATAAATAACAACAAGAATAACATAGGTTATTGTCTATGACTATAGAAATATTTCCGCAATCATAACCGCTGAAAACAGTTAAATTGTCAACCCGTTTAGCCATCTTAAATGAGTGCCAATGTTGTTTATCGTTACAATGGGAAAACAAATATCAATTGTATTAACCAACTCTACAATACAAAAACATAACGCAATATTATTAAATACGATGCGATATAAATAAACAGTATGACAATAGAAACAACGGAATACAGTAACAACATTCATAAAGCTACTGGGACTACGGTGTAAACAATGCCGGGTTGCACCGCCGCTGACGCTCACGGTGTGAAAGGCGGACAGATCCTGTCCACTGATAAAATTATAGATTCGTATTGGTACACGATTCGGTCAATGAAATATTATCGATGGTTATCTATATTTATTTATATTAGCTATACATTAATATACGGAGATGTGATTATCAATAGATCGCGATGAACTCCGTATTATGTATAGTTTCAATTATATAGAAGCTAAAGTACAGGTAAATTTTACCATATTTAATAGTCGAACAATTATTAATTTTATACTTTGTAATACGAGCTTAAAATTTAAATCCGTATCTTTTTAATACAAAAGAAAATATAAAGAATCAAGAACCTCGTCTTGTTTGTGTTGTTTAAAAACTAAAATTACCGTACCATTTACACTGATCTACACTTAAAAGCGAAATTTAAAATTTAAGTTAAAAAATAAATATAAAATATATGGAACCTTCTGTATATGTGGGTATAAGCGACCTCACTAAGTAATTAAAACAAAATTTATCTTACCTCTACCTTTAATTTGTTGGCGCGGTACCAGTGCCTAGTAAAACCCGTAATGGGTTTAGAGGTAGATTTCATTTATGCTATTTTGTATTTTGAATATTTTTATAAATAAATAATAAAATTATGTTACGTAACTAAGTAATAATAATAGATTTTCTAAGTTTACCGTTGCAATTAACACTGTTCACTTCTGATACTCGAAGACTTCCGACAGTGTAGTACAACCGCAAATCCGGCTTTGAACGTAACAGGGAAGGGAATATTTGATCTCGACACACCCGAGATTTATCTGATCTCACGCAGTGGTTAGTGAAAAGCGTATATGTTTTGCTTCCTTTCTATTTATACTAGGAAGTTATTAATCTCTTCTATGACCGATGGGATAATAAAATTCAAAGAGACATTCAATCGATTATTATCATTATATGGACATGAATTAATTATGGATGGATAAATATTAAATCCAATTAAACTCAAGTAAATGTATAGACAGTTTTGACTCATACATATAAAAAAAATAAACAAAAACGTATTAGTTACATGAGGAGAAATAGCAACTTTTTTGTCTGAATTTAAAACAATGAAAAAAATAAAAAAAAACAGACATTACAAAGAAATAAAGGCTACCACCAACAAGACTATATATTGGTGTTGCTATGATAAAGGATTTAAAGTAATAAATTTGAAGATGATAATGAAATGTCCCAACATTTTGTTATTAAACACAATGAATTTATTTGCAAAATGCTCGAGGTAACTCGGCTTGGCCTTTGCTAGATAAGGGCAGCCATTAGACGCCTTTGCTGCCGCGGAGGCGGATTCCGCTGATACAGCGCCTTGCTAGAGGGAATTAGATTATTCGATTCGAGCACAACTTCACCTTGATACCTATGTACTGTAAACGTTTTCTATATATTTTCTATTAGTAAAATATACTCAATGAAAATGGAAACAAAAATTGAACAGTGAAATCTCGATGTAACTAAAAAAATATGAGCCATGTCAAACATAATGTCAAACTTTCATTTTCTAGACAGATAACCTGCGGGTTTATTTACAATAGACATGCGCAAAGATAGATCAATGAAGATTGCAACTCAAAGACGACGTAATGCTTAGCAGCTGTCGCGTTGTTTAATCAGAGGTAGAAAAAATCCCAAAAGAACCGATCAATTAGAAGGGTAGAATAAATTCAAAATTTACATAGAAATCTGCTACTTATCTGCCTTGAAAGTTTATGTTTAATAATGGTTAGTAAATACTATTTTAATTTCTGATAATAGTTCTTATCTAAGAGACAACCGCCCACCTAAATATGTCAAATGTCCTTGTTTCGGCGGAGGCGTTAAAGATAAATTGCGCCAAGTCCCCTTTCTCTTTTGCTAACAGGTGGATTCGTGAAGTCAACACTTATCTGTAACGAGTTATTGACAATAGATACGTAAAGTTAGACATTTTGAAATAAATAATTTATAATTACAATAAGTTGCTAAGATTTCTATTAGAAATAATGATAACACTTTTGTTGTTCATAATGTTTTGTCCAAATGATAACAAGAAAACAGTTGACACTCTCATTTTCGGTGTACCAAAATGCGTGTGTATAGCATAAAGTAATGGATACGGTTGCCTTTTGACTATGATTACAAAAAGCAGATGCTCCAGGGCTGTGACCCTTTTGGATACCTGATGAATAAAGTGACAAGGCCTTTTGTAGATAGTTATGTTACATTATTCATATAAATTATAGTACTATACAGTGAGTATATTATAATTTATACTCTAATCTATCGTACTAGTAAAAACGGTAGATAACATAAATTATCCAATTAGAAGAATCTCACTCACCTCATAAAGATTTAACAAGTCGCTTTGCAAACCGTAACGAATCTATTCAAACATTTGAATGTTAGGTATGCCTTTGTTTGGATGTCCCACACACTGCGTGTAACGGAACGCGGCGATTACGCGCGAAAACGTGTGGATGGGACATTTATTTCGCGCGTGAGAAAGTCAATGTTTAACGCATTATGTGAGAGTATTAGTAAAAGTGAGATAAGTGTACGCTTCATATTGATAAACTAATAGACGATTTGACATGTTCAATTTAAAATCACGTAAAATTAAGATGTTAAGATTAATAGGACGAGATAATCAGCAACAGTCGTATGGTTGCTATATTAAAAATTTATTTATATTGGTTGAACGATTTTGTGCGATATTCTAAAAAGTTATGGAATAACTAAGCTTTGTATAATTGAGTGTACTAGGTCGGATCATTGTGACGTTAATTTTTGTCATATATCGTAAAACGGAACGCACCACGACCTATAATCCTGACGTGGCGATGGCCAAGCGCGCATACAATGCTGCTTACGTGGGAGAACGTTGCAAATGGGACATGTGAACAACGATGTAACTGCAAGCTATTGTGAATGTTATCTAGCATCGCTATCGCAAATCTTGATATCTCTGTTTCGCAAAGGTTTAAGATTAAAACAACTAAAATATGTAACGCTAATTTCGTTGTCAATTTCATTGTTACATTTTTGTTTTCCGTATAAAACTTATAACGACTTTAAGTTTTCTTTAAAGAAGAAAGTTGCGAGTAATAACTGGTTAATAATAGAAAGATATATGTGTCGTAAAGTTTAAGCTCAATCCATTTGTAATCATCATCATCATCATCATCATCATCAGCCCCGATCTGGACATAGGGGCTTCCTAATGCCTTCCACAGTCTGCGGTCCTCCGCTTTCCGCATCCAACGACTTTCTGCCGTCCGCACTAATTCGTCGGTCCAGCTGGCGGGAGGACGCCCCACACTCCTGGGTCCATCCATTTGTAATGATGTTAAGTAAAGGAAATTGGCGGCGATATATAAAGGCAGACCGGATCTGCCATCAATTTTCTATGTTTGATCTATACGCGACATCTCAGTAGGGAACAAGTCGCAGTTATATTGAACAACATAAAAACAACAATTACCCGTCTAGTCACATGCTTACTTTACATAATGACGTTTTTGTACGTAGTTTGTCAACGTGAGCTTATGCTAGAGATAATTTATTTGCTTTCGATAGTAATTTCATATTTATATAAGAACCGAAAGAACCGAGGAATGTCACGTTCTTTATACGAAATAGAAATGTACAATAAAGTATACAACGATAAATACATATATAAAGACGTAGGTTAGACACCTTATACGAAGTATTCAGTATGTAATTCATATGTATGATTGTTTTTTTTTGTCGGCAATTTCATTTCTATCACGTCATGTATTGCACGCGATAGCAAAACATTTTTTCTTCGAATTAGTGTCTTTTCTATTAAAATCAATTATTGAGACATTGACTGATATTAAAACAAAAGAAGACTAATTAATGTTAACATTTTTTTCATATATTTCTTTTCGTCGGTGTCCTTAGAAAATCAACAAACAGCGATCAACTAATCATACGGTCGGATCCAAAAAAAAAACAAGAACTCCCAACGACCATTTGCTGGAAGCAAAAAATAATAATACCCTAATGATCCAGTCCAGAGATCGCCTGTGAGTGGGATGTAAGAAAAACGAGACAAAGAATAAAATGCAATTGCTTGAAATCAAGTGTATCAACATATTGTAAAACAAGAGATCTCATCTACGTCCGGATATGATGTCATTATTAATTCAAATGTTTTATTGAAATCAATGTATGATGTAATTGTTAGTAGGAATTCATCAGCTATAGGTATAAAATGAGCATCGACTTTTGCAATCGTTTGCAACGGCGAATAACACTTCAATATTACAACCACGTAATTGTCATGTAAAGAATAGAAAAGACCAGGAAAAGATATCTTAGGTATGACAACAATGATGTTAGTGTGCTAAAATTTTCAAAGTTGCAATTGACAAAAAAGTCATAGTCTGTAGGTAAATGAATTAGACTCATTTTAAATACTAAAATGAAAATTAAAAATTACGCTTATAAAGACATTAGGTTATTAAAAAAAGGAAAATCAAGACGGAATTATTCAAATTTCCCACGCCTACATTCTTACCTTAACAAAAAAAGGCAAACTCCGGTCCATAGCCGGCAGTCATCCGAAGCGACGGCGCAATAATGATAGGGATCTCCACAATTATTTTAGAATTAAAGTTTACATCACGAAAAGGGCGCGGTTGGTCGTGAAAGTATCTGGGATGATGTCACCTCTTGATCATTTAGCAGCTGGCGAACTTAGTAGATCATTGCACGACTTTTGACTCGCTGGCCTTGATACGAGCATAAATTTCCACTTCGCAAGACATTTAATTACAATACTTGGAATCTATAGTGGTCTTAAAATTTATTAAAATGTTATAGATCAAAAGATTAAGGAATAAAAAATAAAAACGGCATAAAGATGGCAAGTAATACTTGGCTTTACAAAGATTTTTATTTATTTTAGTAAAATGTTAGTAGATTTTTCTTAATGTACTAATTTTTTTTTTCTGCACCAACTAAGATCTAGACTTGTGCTATGATATGGTCCACGATAATAGTGGAATGCAGTTATAGTCGAATTCGAATTCTTTATCACGTGATCGTAAATCGCAAAAGGTACTTTACCAGATTAAATCATAACTCGCGACTTAAATAAGTCTTTTCACATAATAGTTGCATGCCGTAGTCCACTTTTAATAGTTACATAGAACCACAAAACAATTACAAGTTTTCAATTCTCCGAAGAAGTACGACGTGCGCGTGCACAGATGTTCTCGAACGTTCCACGTGTAATTGACTCATGCAAATTATATCTGAACGACACGCATCGGTGAAAACGCAATCAAACTAATTGGTCAAAATCATCTCGGATACGATAGCGGTTTGACAAGTCGACTGTAACCCGGTCGCAAAGATCATTAAAAAAAAAATAACAAACTCTCTCACGGGCACCGCATAAATATGACACGGCAAGGCATAAACATATTAAGTTTTAAGTTATGTTAGAAAACTCGATTGATCACAGTCGATATAAAAAAAAACAAACAGAAAAGAAAAATAAAAAGTCGTATATATCGTATAATCATTTTTTATAAGTTTTCTTTAAATACATTAAAAAAATACATAACATGTTAAAACATTCATTAAAGTTGGTAACTCGAACAATGTATCAATCCAATTTGAAGATTTTACATATAAAATAAACCACGGTAATAAACGATTCCATCAACCTTGTTATTACCCTCATCTATCCGTAGATTCCGATCCCCTTTTAGACGTGCGACTCGTTTAACAGCTGCTATGACAAAAACTCAAATAAAAAACAAAACATCCGAAGCCTGTACGTGTTTTATTGTGCGCTTAACAAACAAAAGACGATTTGCTCTGGTCTTGGGATGGGTTGAGGTGTGACAAGGAACGGAGAAGGGAAGTGAAGGGGGAGAGGAATCGACACGGTACGCAAGCGCAGTCAAAAGAGCCGAGTACCTTGTGGCGAGGAACGGTGAAAACTTTTTTTGTCAATGAAAGGTGTATCGTAAAAGCTCATACAATTTGTACAGCTTATAAATGCTATTACGTAAATGTATTAAAGTGGTTTTACTTACGCGAATTGAGATCAAACTATTCAGACTGTTTACCACATTACGTGGAAGTCGACTGACAAATATGGTAAAGAAAATATTTATTTTAATTACTTAAATAAAACCTGCACCGAATTTCATAAATGCTTAATTACGTAGGCAGAAAATATATGGGAAGTAAACTAATGCGCACTGGGCAATGGTGGTTGACTATGGCCTAGTCACCCCTAATAATAGTGTAGGCTCCGAGCTTGTGGGGACGTATAGTGAGCTGATGATATAGTATTAATTATTAAAAATAATTAGAACTATGTTATCAGTACAAAATTAAATTTACATTTAATTTTCAAAGCTTTTCAATTAACTACAATTTAATCATTTAACAAATGAAAGTTATGCGTTAAATAAATTCGTGCCTGAATGATAAACACAATAGATTAACTAGGAAAGTTTTGTTTTACAACGATAAAGATAGCACGAGTATAGGAATCAAACGATTTCCGAGTACGTGACGATAAGATTATGTGTTCCGATAAGTGTTCCTATAAACGATGTTTTTTTATTTTTAAATTATTATTAAACTATTAAAACTTTCGTGAGACATTTCACTATACTACTTATAAAACGGCTTAACTCACGTGTAAATCGGT
>JAODUI010000032.1:2555151-2576585 GCA_027563995.1 Papilio gigon
TGAGCCCCCGATGGACTCGAAACTAGTCGGTACTGACACCGAGTTACACGTGAGTTAAGCCGTTTTATAAGTAGTATGACGTGTTCGATGTCTTGAATTACTGTAAATGTTAATTATATGTAGTCGAAAAAAATCACAGTCGATGTATGATATTTAATCAAACACGATATATGAAAATATGATTCCATTAGCGATATAAGTGATTGATAAATTACCTATATCACCTATTTCGGAATGTAACTTAGTTGATAAGAAATTAAACTTTTGAATATTTTTAATTTTAGTCAGAAAGTATAGCGTATAAAACATTACACACGAGTCTTTGACTAGGACTTCATTTGCGTAGAATACAAAAAAGTTTAGTTAGTACTAGTTCTAAATTTAAGGCAAATTTTATCGAGATAAATTAAACCATTTTAAAGGTATATATACAAAATATGAATAACAAACACTCATTCTTCTATACTCTGTACGCTAGTAAGAAACAGAAGAATGCGGATGAGGATTGGAAGTGCAGCGATAAATGTGATAAACAGAGGTGTAAAACCTTTTGTATTGCCTTCGTATCTAAGCAAACTGAACACAAAAACTTATAGAATTCAGAATGAAAATGTATTAGGTTTTGCTTCTAGCGAGATGAATACAGCTCATTCATAACAGGAAAGAAAAATATCCAGTGAATCATTCTTAGTTCTCATTGATTCCAAGATGCCGACAGATATTTTTATCATATAAACACACATATTGACTTTTAGATTTATTATGAAAAATGATATATTAATAAAAATACATTCTCGTCGTACGTCAGATGTCACCATGCAAACGGCATTTTTTCTTCATAACCAGATCCCAATGCCACCTATCGAAACTCGAAGATTTTAGCGTCTAATGAAATTCCACATTTTATTTTTGGACCAACGCCACTATGAAGTTACGTTCCCGTCCATTGAGCTGTAAAATGAACACTGTTTCACGACGGCGATTGTTAATTGATTTTGACGTCATACTCCGGTGAGTATAAAACGAGGCATAATTGAGATGTACCGTTACGAAAGACACCTGCAAATTACGTTATTCTTGTCTTCAAATGCCCGTGATTATAAAATATTTGAGATACGTCTAATAATGAACTTTAAACGCTGATCGTTGTCGAGTAAATTGTAAAAAATGAAAATTTTCTATAAAAACATTTTTTACAATAAAGACGCAATTGCTTAACCGCTATCCGGCTTAATATTAAGTGGTGGTGTAGTAGAAAAATGATACGCGCTAGCTTAACAAACGCCTATTAACTCTACTCTTAAAGACCCCGAGATCATACTTGGACGAAAAAACTGACGCTGGCAACTTATTCCAAACCTTTGCAGTGCGAACACAGTATGATGTCTCGAATCGCTTCGTTCGAACGCGTGGCACATCAACTACAAAAGGATGGATACCCGCCGTGTGTCTGAACGTTCATATTATATAGATCACGAGTCTATATATAAAGTCACTTAAGTTATATACAAATTTCTTATAATAAATTATCACACAATGATTAAACGAAATTATACTATTAGTCGTTGACAACTCGTTGATGTCTTTTCTATGGCGGCAAAGATGAAACCGTTTAGTTGTATCTTGATTCATTTATTTGAAACATGTTAAGTGTGACAGTGATGACTTACTTTCTCTTGTATAAAGTAATTATCTTATGATGCACAATTCATTATTCTGCCCGAAGGCTTGTCTGTGTATAGCAATGCCGCAATAACATGTAAATCTGAACGATTAGTAATGCAAAAAGTTGTTGAACGAGAAAGTTGATACTTTATAACAGTACCATTAATCCTTGTAAAAGCAATCACTTGGAGAATATTCATATGCATATTAGATTGTTTTCTTTCATCGCGATATAGATGCGAAATTTTTAAGAAACAAATGAATTGGAAATAAAAACAATTAAAACCTCTGTGACAATCTTACAAGCAATTGTTAAAGAACATTTTAGTCATTAAAAAACTCATACTGAGGTTAAGTTTTGCAACATGGCTGCAACGACTTTGTCATAATGTAAGTGGGTACTTTTCGCATCTTTGAACAACCTGTAGACAATCTAAATAGCGTCAAAAACAATTAGCGTTAAACAAAACACGACGCAATAAAACACAATCGCATGGCGCTCATAATCACAGTTTCCGATCCACATTGTTACAGTCTTATAGTTTTTTGTAATAAACCTAATGCTAATTTCACACGAGGACATAATAGTAAATAAATGCAATCTTACAGTGCAGTACGGTAACCCCTATATTACACGGTAGATTGGTTCAGCGTTTTAGGAAATCATTAAAACTAAAGTTTCGAAACCTTTTAATACACAAATTTAATATTATAATAAAACAATTGAAACTCATCCGAAACTAATTATGAACTGTACAAATCATTACAAAAATACATAATATCCCACTTGTTGTTATCAGAGGTATTACTGTACTGCTATTTTTTAACGCAAAACGTCGACAGTGAACATATTTAACAGAAAGTATGCATTCAAATAATAGCAGTACTGCCCTATTATATTCCTCTACTCGACTGTTGTGTCTGTGTGAAACTAGCATAACTCACGAACAATTCTAGTAGAAAAACTCGGTTATGGCTGTAAAGAATTTTCACACGTCTGCGGTTAAGAGTGTTTGAGCTTGCTTGACAATTAAATGTTACTTAGTACTAACGTTAGGCAGGATGAATATTTATGTATAGCGCTTACTAGAGGCCCGGTGTGGTATTTTAGGGACTTAAAACTTTAAGTTTAAAATAAATTCTTCTTCCTCTACACTTTACTGTTTTATTAACATAAGTACTACTAAATGAGGCTGTGACTTTCATTTCTAATACGTTTTGCTGGTCACTTAAGATATGCGATATATATTTTTTATAGATAAGGAGGCAAACGAGCGTCGGGATCACAAGAGCTATCATCGACGTCCATGGACACCTGTCATACTAGAGGAACCATAGGTGCGTTGCCGGCCAAAAACATATCATTAACTTTCTTAAATAAGTAAACTATTGAATTGAACACTGTACGATACTTTTGGTAAGATGAAGAATCATTCCAAATTTTCCTTTTAAACTAAAAACTTAACTTTCACTAGTAACTTAAATGTATATCTATAAACATTAACAAACGTTACTCTATTCTTTATTTCGACATAGACGGGAATAAAAAAATGTACGATAGCTTTTAAATCCTTTGTTAACTTGTCGTGCTAACGTTACGAAAGAAAATTACAAAAGAACCACTATTATAATAGAAATCATTATTTCTATCGCTAGTCAACAACGAAGTTTTCTGTATTATCAACTACTTTTACAAAATTATTACTATAAGATAAGACATCGACAACTTTATTTAAAACTATGTTGAAAAATCATCGTATCTCTAAGACGATGATTAAAAGTGCATTCCTACCCTCGGATCGTCAAGGCATCTACACTCGACCAGGTCATCGACTAACCTACGTCTTGCTAACCGCAACCATATAGTAGGATGACTTCTTAACAAATTCATATCTTCCTCTCTCTCTGCGACGATTGTGATCGCGAGTCTGGTCTGCATCGGGTACACGAAGAGTTTACCGACTGCATTATAAGTTTGACTAGCAAATCTGAAAAAAGAATCACGGGACTTCCACTATCGTTTATTTGTAGGACAAAAATATTGTCATCTCTTACTATCCATTTAAAAATACAGAGACAGCAACAAGTGTCAGTTCCAGCGTCATTCAAAACTAACAGATAGTTATTACGAACATTTTGTTGGCATATTCAAGTCGAATAATTACGTTAGCATCATTTTCCCATAATTAATATTCAATCACGAGAAAAACATATATCCATCAGTTCATTCTACTCATTCAATCATTATAACATACCGTTATTTACAAATTTACATATATTTGCATACATCATTATCAATTTCCTACAAAACTTGTTTCACAAGATGAGACGGTACAGGGCATTTTATTTAGTTCAGTAGAGTTACCAAGTTGTGAAGATAAGAACATTTTATTGGGTTGGTTTAATAGTTTAGAGTACCCTAATATAAGTACTAATTTAATATGATTTAAAATTAAAATAATTGATTTTGTAAATATAATTTACAGCTAAAAATTTCAAATGAATACTTCTTGTCTTAAGTCGTGCACCAACACATTTCTACGTCAGAGAAAATTACTGAAAAATAAAAAAGTTACCAAACGTATCTTCTATTTAATAAACATCCCGCGAACTTCCTCCGGGCGTGAATTGCTGCCTTATACAAAAAGTGCAAAAAGCGCACACAATCTCCTAATCTATACAAGTAGACAGAGCTTAACCTCTTGCTTTTTGTTACTAGATACAATCATCTTTAGTTACAATTACTGAATTTCGCTGTCAAGAAATAGCAATTTTATCTGTTTCAAAAAGACGACAAGGAGTGGATTATTTGTCTTTACCCAGTGAAGAGTCAAGTCTCATGTCGTTCACGTATTGAAACAACTTAGGTATTGTAACAATAATTCTTATTGAATAAGTGATAACGCATATCAAAGATACGAAGTAAAAGTATGTCCACGCCACTTAACGTCCTCGCTTGGTGTTGAGGCCGACAACTATCTCGGCTTGCATTCCATCCTTAGCGAGTTAATTTGAAATTAAATAACGTCTCATGTGCTTTAATATATGAATCAAATAATTCTAAAAATATAATGCATACTTTTAGAAGTATTAATATTGTAATGTTACAACTGTATATAATGTTTATTTATAAGAAATAACTTCAGAATGCGCGGATACAAAACGAACTATTCGCGCATTGCAAAAGCTATAACATTATTACCATTTTTTTTATATATCAGAAGCTTATTGATCTAATTGTAGTAAACAATTGTTAAAATCGTTTTATCACACCATTTCAATTTAATGATGTGACAATAAACTTATAAATGTGCTATTAAATCATAAACCAATCATTGTAAAATGAACTCTAAAGTTCAGTCAATAAAATATCAAATACCTTAACAACGAGATAGAACATTTAATTGACGGTTCTAGATAAGTCATCATTTCATAACCGCTGACGAGTCCCTCACAGAAACCTACCTATTATTGCCCTATAAGTCGAAAATTTATCCCAAAACAGATCTCTACATCGCGATTGAAACTTCGCCAATGGTCGAGCTTTTAAGGTGGTCACGAGAACACGCGAGCACACAGAACTTGATTTATCACCATTAAGCACTGTTAAATATCAACAATAATCTCGAAATAATATTCCACAATAATCCCTTATTAATTTTATCTTTACCAGAGCACGTTTGTTGCAGTGAAGAAACGGAATAGATTTACATTTTGCACGGTTATCTCGGTTCATTTACGTTCTTGCATCTGTGCGCTTGTCAAATACAACCGACTGGCATTAGGTCCGGAAAAAATGAGAAGATTATATTACACACATTGAAATGTAAAACTGTGAATCTACTGGTCAATGTTATGCTGACAAAGGAACTAAACGTAATAATCTCGATGTCTCGGGGAATCCAGTTTGCAACGCCGGACCGTAAGTAAACAGCAAACAAGTCGTGCCACGTTTAAATTCAAAAGCGCACCACTATTCGCTTCACCGTAATTTTGAATTGGTAATTCTATCAGATGGAATTAAACAGCCACTGTTTGGGATCTGACTGCGCTTTGGTACATGTCGGAAATGCTCTTTTAGAATACACTACACCGAACGTATACTAAAGATATTTCGTTAAAAATATATCTAGCATTTTATTATTTTAAATGTCGTTTAGACAAGACAAATGAAATTTACACACGGAAGCAAACGACACACCTTATGTGCTTAGATTAAATGCTTAGATCTAAGACAAATACCTGCTCAGTACAGCGTGAACTTTAACCTTGAACCAAGGGGTCTTGTCGGTCTTACGCCTCGTTATCGTTATTTTACAAGCTACTGCTCACGAAACTAATTTCTAATATACACCGTTTTGTATTCCCTAACATATAGCGAGATTTCAATTGTCGAGTTATTATAAATAAATGTTTTTATTCCACTTTTCGAAGCGGTAGATTACAATAGGTTTTGTTTTGTAAGCTAACACGCCACTGATATTCCAATCGCCTACTTCTACATTCAGAAACAAAAGAATAATTATATGATTTTTGTCAGACTCGGAGATCTAAGAGATCTTGGCAAGAGTCGATATAGTTGTTATAAATCTATGTAAAGAATTCCATTGCTGTACCGATCATGATCTAGGCAATTGCGAGTTTTAAACCCATTCACTCGTAATCGAAAAATAATAAAAACATTGTTTTCAAGCTGTTTAGTATTTTATTTAACACATCTTTTAGAATTGGCACTCACGCAGTAATCTATGTTACCTCATTTGTCCAACCTCCTTACTGCATAGTGCATGCTAAATATAATATATGCTGGTACTATCGGTGAATACAAAGGAATTGGCACCAGTACATATATGTCAACGAAGGATTTTACGTTCACTAGTTGAGAATGACGATTCTCCTTGAATGTTAAATATAAATTAAGATATGAATGTTGCATATTGTTCAAGATTTTTTAAAACCTTAAACTACATACTTTTTCTTATAGATCTTTTATCAGTACTATTTTACCAAACAGTAAGAGTATCTATACGTATATTTATATATATATATATATATGTATATCCTTCGAATACGCCAAATTAGCATAATTCGATTCCCCCATCTATTGATTATGCAAAGTCTAGACGCTAAGAGGGTTACCTCCCTTGGTTGGATGTACCCGCATAGTACGTGTAAATAATGTCAATATAAACTATTATTTAATACACTTCCGTGAAGTTGCTGTTATTAATGAATTGTTATTTTTATTATTTAAGAGAAAAAAAAACATGAAATTTTATTAAAACTACTGTATAAGCAAGGCAATTAAGCTATTATCTAGAGTAATCTATGTGACTTAAGGTCTGCAAAATGTAGTTAATTCAGCGTATAAAATTTCAATTCAATTATTGACGAAATATTTGTCTGTACAGATTTCGACACAAAAACTACGCACGAATCGATACAATAAGACTTCAATTCCAAACAACCAAGACGTCTCACCTTGTACGAAAGTGGAACGCATTGAGCGTGCAGCGGTCGTGATTTAGTACTAATCATCCAATTTGTCATCCGGAGAACGTTGCCTCTGTACAAAACAAGCACACGTTTGACTGCGCCTCCTTACGTACTTACCTCGGACAATAACTTCCACATTAGATAAATTCCCTTCCAGCATACAAAAGACACGAGGCTTACAATCCGTGAAAGGCTAAGTTTTAGATCCGTATCAGATATTATTTATTACGTAAATTATTCGCATTGTCACAATACCTCGCGACTGCGGTGCACATTTATCTGACAGTTACATTTTGAGTGCATTTCAAAATATTAACTACACGTTTATGTCTAGAGAAATTCAATGTACTTAACTCTCCAATAACGAGCCAAAGAAATAATAATACAAAGGAAAATTTCTCTCAAAACAAAAGAAAACGGTCAAGTTTACGGGATTATCCTGAATGAGGCGGAGGACCCATCATCGTGGCGATATTTAAGAGAGGCCTATGCCCGGCAGTGGGAAACATATGGCTGATACGATGATAAGAAAAAAACGTATAATTTCAAATAATTCCAATTTTCAAATCAATGTATAATTACACAATATAATATGTTACGTAAAAATCTTACAAAGTTAAAAAAAAGTAATTCCAAACATCACGGCCACGTGTATATTTTTTACTAGGAATCAATGAAAAGCGTTACTAATTTATAAATGTCAGTACACTGCATTGTCATTGGATGTGATAAGAATTTGCATTGCTAATGTGTGTTATACGGAGCAAGGACATGTGAACAATACTGTGACAAGATGTTGATTGTCTTGACACAGGTGGGATGCGTGCAACTTGATATTGTCTATTAAGTATTCAAAAGATATTATTACAATACGTCTACAAAACTTCGAAAAAATCTTTTCACGGATGATAAACAAGCGATAGATTCTGTTGTTATCATCATCAGTTGTTGTCTGTGCACTGCGGAAGGAGGACCGCTTGTCATTTTGGACGGTCTATGCCCAACAGCGTAGGTCGAAAATTAAAAAATGTCAAACTAAAACAATTGAATAGACTATATAAATAAGCGTGTCATTTAAATGAAATGTATAAAATGTCTTTGTGATCCTGGATCCCAAGAGTTCCATCACAATGTTTTTTTTAAGTTAGTCATTTGTTTCGTGTGTTCATTTAATTCGTTTTATGTTAAAAGTATTATAACACGTACAACGTAGTATAAGAGATATGTATTCAATATAAAACCTTGAAAGTAAAGCCAGACAACTCCCAAACAAAATAGACAAGTACAATGTCAAAGTAATGCAATTTAATTCGCGGTTGATCTCGCCATTGCGAATCGATTATACTCGCAAATAATGTCTAGTAATTTAAAAATAAATAAAAAAAACAAAGCATGATGTCTCTTCTCAAGCTAAGGTATAATAATACTGGCTACTATGATGAAGGTTTTTTAAAGATTTAAAGAACTTATTTTCAAAAAAGACGAATAAGGTTACATAAGCACACTATTAACAAGATAAACGTGACGTAAAACGTAAAGAGACGTGTAAAGATGACAATTACATCCATAAACAACTTTTAAAATACAAGAAAAACAAATTCTATAAAGAAACAAATGAACAACAATAATATTTATTCCCAATCTCTTTTATTAAAAAAATAGAAAACAATTTAAAAATGAAAACTTGTTTTATTGTGGTGCCTACTTTTTTGTCTTACAACGTTCCTGCAAGCTATTAAACTCCAAACGTAAAACATTTTTTTCTATTCCCTACTCGTCCTAATTACTCAACCTGCACAGGATGCTGGTAAACACACGTCTGACAGGATTCTAATTAATTAACTTATGTCAAGGGGATTACGTCAACATTTTTGACATTCTCAAGTCAAGAATTAACTCTTACGCAGTGATATGGTTATTACAGCTACGAAGTATTATAGTTATTATTTATTTTGCTCGAAATACTTGTATGATACTCCTACAAAGGCTTTTTAAATTATTACTATTGTCAGATAAAGTATTAAATCTTACGTGAGACATTTCGCTATACTACTTATAAAAACAGTACACTTCTTATAAGTGAGCGACAGGCCAGGAACGCGCTATAGTATCAATCCCACTCACCCTGAACAAGAGCCCCCGATGAGCTCGAATCTAGTCAGTACTGACAACGATATGCACGTCCGTTTTTACTAGTCGGATTCTGATATTCATTAATACCCTACTTTTTTAACATTAGGATCTTAATTGCTCCTTTGTCCCCCTTATCACATACACAAAAAATACCGTCATCTTAGTTAAATAACATATAGATGAAGTGTTATACAATGGTTTGTCATTGAGATACTACTTTCGAAATGTCTTTTTGTATAGTATATGACAATACTAAGGGACTTGACCGTAATAAAATGCTTCCGTTTTTTTCGACCTCACTTTTACGTTTGGATTAGGAATCTGTATTAATTAGGTCCCAAGCTAGAAAATAATACATTTTTAACGTTTTTTCTGTTTGTAAATACTTACTTTACAAAAACACGGTCTAATGTGTTATTTTTCTAAATTGAAAGAACAGGAAATATAACCAAAGAAATATGTTAATGCCAAAATTATAATAAAACAGGTAGGCAAAACTACTTACATATTTAAATAGATCCTTTAAACAGTCCACCTGTTCCCCGTGTGGGTATACAGAAGCTTTACCGCGTCCGTGGAATGCGACACCTGAGATCACAAAACACAGTGCTAACACACCTCTAATCACCAGTTATATACGAACAACCGTCCTATAAATACAACACAATATTATAATTAACTCAATCCAAATGTCACCATAAAACTTTTGAACGTAAAAAGTTCGCGCGTTTATCGTAAAATCAGTCGATACAACAGTACCTAAGCGAACGGCGAACGTATTCGAACTGACGTATTCGGGTTGCGGAGGAGGGGGGACGGGGGCGAGAACAGTGCACGCCACAGACTACAAACTGACTAGTAGCGCCGCCACACCTGTCGGCGTACGGCCAACAACTGCAAACAGCCAATGAGGCGAATGAACATTTCGTTTCTCAGGTGTCGCAACGTAATACAAAGTGTAGCTGGCCAGGAAGAAAATGTCGCTAAGAATAATTATTTTAAGACGATCAATAGCACTTTATTAAAATGTTGATGTATCCTCTTTAGTATTATACTTCTATTTATTATCATTTAAACAAAGAACAATTTACTTTTACTACGCGTATATTTAAAATAAAACAACATTTTTAATTTTTTGGTTCAGGTAGCATCCTTAAGTACCCTGTAAACGGTAGTGTTGCACTCGCACGCTCCAAAACATGTTCTTAATCAGCTTTTCATAATTTAATGTCGCCATTTTGTGATATTTAAGGATAAAAATTAAGTTAAAATTAGAAACAAAAATACATACCTTTCAATGAATTTTTACGATGTACTTTATGAAAGGGATTTTTATTGTGGCTGATATAAAAGTTTGGATAAAGGTGCATTGACTGTTGGAATCTAGTATTTGCCACTATATCGATACAATTCTCTGTACTTCCACGTCATGGAAGTACAGAGTTCGGCCTATTAGATATCCTATAGAAATAGCATTCTTATTTAATAAAAGCTTTTCATATCTTGGCACCCAGGTCCAAGGGTTATAGAGAGAATACAGAAGTAATTTCCCGTGATACTGGCACACCTGTCGCTTCTTGGTTCTTCGTGAGTTCATAAATAAGGTTTAAAAAAAAATAACACATTTATTTCATATAATTTATTAATACGACGTGCCCGCGTGAATAAAGTTTTATTGTGTAATATTGCTTTATTTTGTAATAGAGGAAAACTTAAATATCTTTTTTTTATAGAAAATATTGCGTTCCTACGTTTAAATTACAAGAGTACGGCACTTGCTATATTACAAAATGTACAGGATTAATAGTCTAATAGTATTAATTATTCTAATATCACTTTATTTAATGATATAAACAGTGGAGATGCGATGCGATGGCGCTGATTAGGAGCAGAACTTCTGGAACACCTGGAAATATGAAATACATTTTAAGAATGTCTGTCCGTATGTCGAAAGAGCAATCATTCACTAAAATGTAACATCATTAATTTATTTCCCCACTATAGAGTCAGTTCTTGTATTGCGTTCCACCGAGTAACTCGGAGTCTACTCAAGTTAAAAGCGACTAGGTCATAACCCATCATCACAAATATCTTTGGATTTCTTGGTAGATATGTGCAGGTTGAATTACGATGTTTTCTCATACTCAGAACATCAGACAAATGTACACAATACGAAATTGAAACATTTGAAAAAGCGTTGCTTTTTGGGGAAACGAACCAGGAACTCTTAAAGCCGAAATTCTGGCTTAAAAGGCCTTTTATCAATTATATAACAATAATTTTTGTAATTTTCCAATATGTACCACAACCTCTGTTCTTCTCGTGTAAATTAAGACAATTAAATGTAAGGGTTTACGGTTTTGTATTTTTCCAATAATTATTTATCGACATCGTAAACAGTTTTATGAAAACGCTTACTTGCAGGAACCGAAGCTTTATCTTGCAATGGAGCTCGATACTCGTCAGTGACTTCTAGGAATTGGTACATCGCTTTAAAGCCCGTTCCGTCAAGCCTGTCGTTGGAGCGAAAGGTGACCTTGAAGAAGTTCCTGTCGGACTCGACGTGGAATTCTTTCATTTGACCGCAGTAGCGACCGAACCTGCTGTCTTCGGTCATGTAGTTGGAGAACTCGACGTAGTCGCTGCCCGACACGGCCTCGCATCTGGAACGTGATGTTTTTATGTTTTAATTTATTGAACGAAAATATCAATAAGAGAATAGTAAGTCAGTGAGAAGAAGTAAGATTTAATCAATATGGATTACTTAAGAGATTTTTATTTAACACCAGCTGACATTTCATTTTTAAATATATAGATTTGTGCAATCTAAGTTAACACTGGTCTTTGAAAATATAACATATTTTCTATGTATGGTTAAAGTTAAAACTTGTGTATTTCCAATACTTTTAACTCCTAACATTTATGAGGCAATGGAGATAACAGTTATTTTAAGAAAAAACTACTTGTTCCTTTTTTTCGTTATGTTGTTACCGATAAAATCACTTATGGTTACTACTTTGTAAAAGCACTTACGGTAAAACACCTTCGACGCCAAAATTCGTGAAATACAGATGCACCTTCTCAGTTTGACCTCCGTGAAAGAAATACGTGCATTCTGTATCACGGGGATACGGCCCCGGCCAGTTGGGCGACGCGAATGTACCGTTATGACTTTCTGTACTGTTGTACACGAACGCGCACGGGAATTCCTTCAACTGTCTACCAGTTGTGATCCCGAAATCTGAAAGTAGAAAGATTTGGCTAGATAATATAGCTTATTTCTGTACACACTGCGTACAAGTAACATCCGAAGAAAACAAAAGAATTCGTAGGGCTATCTAATTGAAAATACTGATCTAAAATTACACCCTGTATCTTCATCTCAATTGTTAATGGAACTACAAAAGTTGATAAAATAGGTTACTGATATTAGCGCCAATCAAACGATGTATCATATACACATCGTCTACGTAACCGTTACATATTAAATGTGGCCACTGTGGCCGCTTCGGTGTTCAAATATTCACTGTTCATTTCCGAACTAATTAGATTGTTGCTGACAAAGCACTCTGATATTAGTAAATTAACACATATAGGGAATAGAAGACGGATAACATGGATACATAATATAAACATATAATCGGACATCGGAAACGTGTTATAGACTTTTGAATGTGACCAATTCGTATCAACTTCAAACTTCGTTTTGGACGTAGATTTACATCTAACAGGCGAGTTATAAGCATATTCATTTTGATATATACTCACTTTCTACAAAAGAATATGATACTTTGAAACCCCTGGAGTGCCTCGAAGATTGCGTCCCACGAAATTCCAGCATCAATTTAGGCCCATTGGACATAACAGGCTTAGGTAGATCCGTTCCACAAAATGCTTCTACCTTCTCTAATCGGCCATCAACGTTGACGAATGCTTGGAGTGAGTCCACATTTGCACAGCTGAAAAATCAATAACAGATAATTTTAGTTAGAAATGACATAGAACTACGAAAGCCTTAAAGCAAAAACATGTTTAGAACTTCCGAAAGATATCGAACGATATTCAACGAAATCCTAAGCTAATAGTACGATAGAAACTTACTCCAAAGATCCATCTGCTGGTTTATGCAAATAGAAGTCGTGGAATATCAACCTAACCCTTTCCTTTCCTCTTCCAGAGAATTCGTAGTGACAATGGGTGTTAGATGGATATGCCAGAGGGTAGTGCGGTGATGTGAGTGTCCCATGTTTGGAACCGTCGCTGCTAAACTCCTGATGACACGAAGATGCTGTAAGTAATAAAATAAAATGTTACTATATTTTTCAAAATTATACCGTTTTCATTATCTTCAATCCAATGTTTATAACACATACATTATAATTTTAAATAAGATGTAATAAAATTACCCAAACGTTGTATTCGATTACATCATAGTACGATACTATGAAAATATAAAAATGAAGAATTGAGTTTTCTTTAGTTTGTTATGTCTGCAAACATAAGCCTATTTAGTAAGTTAAATACGTAGCCTAACCCGTGAAGTTAAGAGTGCGCATGCTTGAGAATTACGTCAATGCTGCAGTAAAAGTTGGCTTACTGGCTTAAATGTGCGTAGGAGAAAAAGTAATATGTAAACAAATTGTAAATAAATGTAATAATAATAATATCGTGTAATTTTTAAAATTAATACTCAGTGACGGAGGTTGTAGTTTTAATTTAATTAAAATACTCGAATCTCTACCTATAAATTTTTTATTCTGTTATGCTGTGACAAGGCATGATGTCCGTGTCAATGTCGTGGAATGAAATGTCAAGTTTTAAGTTCAAAACAATAGTGTATACGGAAAAATGTTTTGTAATTTTGTGTGATTCAAATGAATAAGTTCTGGAAATTTGTGTGTTTTAGAAATGGGTGACTCCTTTACTCCCTTTTATGTTGATCGCGCTAAGGGAGGTCGGGCTTCGTGCAAATCCTGCAAGGGTAACTGCCCAAATGGTGAATTACGCATTGCGAAATTAGTTCCCAGCCCTTACAATGAGAATCAGTCCATGAAATCATGGCATCATGTGGATTGTTTTATGAATATACTTTTAAAGCAGCGACCTGCAACAAAGCGCATAGATTCAATAGACGATGTTGGAAACTGGCAGAATTTGGCTGTAGAAGATCAAAATTTCTTGTTAAAAAAAATTAACGAGACGGAAAAACTTTTCGCAGAAAAACATAACGGTAAATATATAGCGAAAGTGATAAAAAATGAGTCAAAACCTATCATCAAATCGACTGGTGATGTACATGATGTACAAGGTGTACAAGGAGATTTCAAGAAAAGTGGCTGTGTACAAAATATTCAAGACAATAAGTTTTCGGAATTCGTAAAATTGTGCAAGCGAATATCCAAAGTCGATGCGTATACCGAGAAAACAGCAGTTGTTAACAGGTTTTTTACAAGAGGTTGTAATGGTGACCATTTTGATGGGGATTTGGCTTTATGGTGTAAGTTGCTACTGCCTCAAGTGTGCAAGAGGGTATACAATCTTAAAAGTAAGCAACTAGTTAAGTTATTTTCTCGGATATTTCGTATGGATCATGATGATATGTTGACACATTTGGAACAAGGAGATGTCGCAAATACAATTCAATGTTTTTTTTCTAAATCTAAAGTGGTACAACCGACCAGTGACAGTACACTTACTATCCAGGAGGTTGAAGAATTCCTTGAAGATCTTTCACAGTTGACCAAAGAAGATGAACAAATATATCACTTTAAAAAAATCATAAAAAAATGTAACATAGATGATATGACAATGTTAATTCGCCTAATCAAAGGTGATTTGAGGATAAATGCTGGACCGAAACATATTCTAGAAGGAATCCATCCAGATGCATACCAAGTGTTTCAAACATCGAGAGATTTAAATATGGTTTTAGACCGTGTCCTGTCTCAAAATGATAAAATAAAACATAAAGATGCGATCCAGAAATCTATGCAAGCAAAACTAATTCTTATGACCCCAGTCCTGCCAATGCTAGCTGAAGCGTGTAAGTCAGTTGAGATGGCTATGAAGAAATGTCCAAACGGAATGTTCTCGGAAATAAAATATGATGGAGAAAGAGTGCAAGTTCATAAAAGAGATTCCGAATTTAAATATTTTTCTCGAGCTTTGAAACCTGTTATGGCTCATAAAGTGAATCATTTCAAAGAATATTTACCTAAAGCTTTTCCTAAAGGAGTTGACTTAGTCCTGGACGCTGAAGTTTTGTTGGTGGATGTGAACACAGGGAAACCTTTGCCATTCGGTACATTGGGAATACACAAACAGTCTGCATTCAAGGATGCCGAAGTTTGTCTTTATGTCTTTGATTGTCTTTATTACAATGGAGAGATTTTAATGGACTTGCCAATTGTAAAAAGAAGACAAATCCTTCTTGAAAACATGGTCGAAGTGAAAAATCATGTTATGTTTTCGGAACAGGAATTAATAAAAAAACCGGCAGATTTAGCAAAAATGATTGCAAAGGTATGATTTTTAAATCATATATTCACAATTTAAATTCAATTAATATATTACTTTTTAAACAATTAATCAATCAATGAAAAGCATCTTAAAATTGTACAAAATGTGCTTAATCAATTTCAGGTTCTACAACTGGGTTTAGAAGGTCTTGTTTTAAAAGATCTGGAATCAATATATGAACCGGGCAAAAGACATTGGCTAAAAGTAAAGAAGGATTATTTGTTTGATGGGGCAATGGCTGATACTGCCGATTTGGTTGTACTTGGAGCTTGGTTTGGTAAGTCATATTAATTTGAAGCATGTATAGTGTAATGATTAAGAGTATATATTTCCGATGACATGGCCGAGGGTTCCAATCCTGCCATTCAAATTGTCGTTAACTTTATCCTAATGCAATCTTCATTAATTGTCTTATTTAGTGTATATTTTATTGTTCCAGGTACTGGTAAAAAGGGTGGGATGATGTCAGTCTTCCTAATGGGTTGTTTAGACACTAGACGACATCGTTGGTTGACTGTAACAAAAGTCCACACGGGGCATGATGATTCCACTTTAGAGAGATTACAGAAAGAACTTGCTCCACTAATGGTAAAAATATCACAGGAATACTCAAAACTTCCTTCTTGGTTGGATTGTAACAAAGGATTGGTACCAGATTTTATTGCTAGGGATCCAAAGAATCAACCTGTTTGGGAAATAACTGGTATGTTTATTTTTTTATGTATTTTATTAATGGAAATAGCTTCCAGTAAATAAGAATTTCAATTTAAAAAGCTCAACTATCGTTTTTCAGTCATTCAATAATAAAAAAAACTCAATTTTTATATATAAAGTTTTAACTTTTCTTGTCATCATCATTAATTTTTTTTTAATTCTTAATGCTTTAATGTATTATTTATTTACATTACAGGTACAGAATTAACTAAAGCAAACTTACACACAGCTGATGGTATCTCAGTCAGGTTTCCAAGAGTGACAAGAATAAGAGATGACAAAGATTGGAAAACAGCAACAAATTTAGATGAATTGAAAGAACTCTACAAGACGTCGAAAGAAAAAACTGACGTTTCATTATTAAATAAACTGGCTGAAACGGCAAACGATGAACCACCTGCGAAGAAGATAAAAGTCAGTCCTTCTAAAGCATCACCCGTTAAAGGAAAGAAACCTTTAAATGGTGTTAAAACTATCGACAAATTTCTGACCAAGAAAGGTTCACCGAAAAAACGAGAAGCGTGTGGTTTAAATTCGTCTCTAGAGTCGAATAGTGACACGTCGACTCTGTGTGAAGAAATTAAATTCCAATTACAACCAGACAATCCATTACCGGATGCATTTATGGATAAAAAAATCGGTTTTTACCCGGACTTCATAAGTATACCTGAAGATGAGAGGAGACATTTCGAAAGACATTGGATTGCGTACGGTGGTGTTGTTGTTAAATCAATTAAATCACCGAACGTGGACTACCTCGTGCACAATGAAGATTCCATTGAATTTAAGAAGATGCAAAAATTAAAAAACAAATGCCCGCCTGATGTGAGACATGTCACAAAAAATTGGATTAAAAAATGTATAAATAGTGTTAAATTATGTGATCCCAAATATAATTCTGTGACCGTCCTGCCTTAATCGTTATAATATATTTTACGGTATAATTACATCTGGAGTAATAACAATATAAATTTTTATATCTAATTCATCATCATCACTTCAATCTACGTCCCCACTGAGGGACTAGGAGCATACTCTATTATGAGGGGTGACTAAACATTTGACTTCACACATATCTTTGAATTTATTCACCGATATGTGCTGGTTACATCAAGATATTTCCATCACAGTAACAGCGTCAGATAATGGACGTACGAATTGGTACAACGCGCGGATCGAACCAGGACAATATACAGTACGGTCTGGTCCGGTCAAGCGCTTAACAACAGCGCCATTGACCTTTTATTGTACATATTTGATTGCCAGTTATAAAATCTGTTTTGAAAAAAGTAAACTAAACACTCTTTGGTGTTAGTATTTAATAGGTCACAATGGACTCTGGAGGAATCTAGCGCGGAGAGTGAGGCTAGTTTTGTTACAAAACATGAAAAAAGTGCCTATGCTTACAATTATTTTATGACAAGAATCATTGACGCTTGTTTAAGCGCTGGGGGCGCTAGTGGGTAACTCAGTTCGACGTAACGACTCACTAGCGCCCCCATTCACCTTGTTTTAAGTATGAGCTCCAGACATTATATTACTCTATAAACACATTCTTTTTAGTCAAAACTTTTTTTTTGTAATGTTGTGTCCGATATTTTTTCGTATTAAAATATTTTTACTAAATATACGTAAGTCATTTTTTATGTGTTTTTGTTGCAAATGGTACGCGATTTATTTAACAAGTTCAATTAACATTATGTTTGTTTTTTTAACAGTCTTTTTGTTTGAAATGTATTAAATCTCATTAAGTATGTGTGTGTTTTAATTGTGTACCTTGACCTTAAAGGTTTGAAATGTAGTTCACATCTGGAATAACTTTTATATGGAAGTCAGCAAATAACTTACAAAATTTGGTATGGAAGTCTGTATTTCCTGCTGCTGTTTGTCACAACTACAGTAACGCAGCGCCCCCTAGGGAGCTTTCAATATCTTTTCTCGATTTAGCGCCATCTGGTAGGCTTGTGCTTGGAGCTCCCTTCAATAGTTTACTACTATCTTTTATTTTAGTTCGACATTAAATCTCCTGCTAATAAGATGGCTGACATTAAGTCAAAAGATATTCAAATAACTGTTGAACAAATCGTAAATACTACAAAATTAAACTTGTAAAAATTTGATATTTTTACTCAAAATTCTCTAAATATTAAACTATGAACGGAATTTGCCCGTGGAAATTGAATATCCATTTAATATCTCTAGAGTACCGTCTTCAGTGTGTTACTATCACATATAAAGTTATTTTCATTTCCTTATCGAAGTAAACCTAGGAAAGGCACGTGTTTGAAAATTCATTTACGATCCATTCGAGTATTCGTAGTAAACTTGAATATCGTACTCGTCTCTTAGTATCGCGTTGAGTAAAGAAAGGAGGAAGTTTTGTTCTACGCAGTGGCTCGGGGCCATTAAATATAGTAAATATGGCTTATAACCGTCGCGAACGCCCTCTGGCCAAGTATCGCGTTTACCGTTTTAAATTTTCAACGGCTTCGTACTCGTCAAGGCTACGTACTTGTGTGTGCGAAAACAAATTAATTATTTACTCGTGTGCGCTCACGAGGCGACTAAGCCCTTTACTTGTTCGTGCGAGTTTCGGATTCCGAGTAAATATGAGTTGGAAGGAAAATTAAATCGTATGTTTGTTAATAAAATATAACGTCCTCGCGCTTCGAATGTTCTGTACGGATTAGTATTCAGTTATTAGGGCTTTTGTTACAGCACTAGGCCAATTGTATCGTTAATATTGATTGTCAAAGCGTAATGGTGCTACAATCTCTGGAGAATTGAATATTAGGTCAAGCGGAAAATGGATTATGAATACTGAACTTCAGATATAGGCTATTGTTAAGATTCTAACGCCATCTATACAATACTAGTTTATTTATGTAACTTTATAATTTAATACAGTATTTGACAATGCTAGATAACGAATTTACGGTGAACTGCAGCGTGGTTTAAAGAAGACAAAATGTAATGTTATTCAGACATCGTTTAATAAAACTCTCAACAAAAGTGTACTTAGATATAAAGCCTTGTTGATATTTAGAAGCAATTTAAACGAGCTGTCGGCGTTTCGCCGTTGTTTTTTGCGCCCGGTCATCGTTTATGCATGACGTTGCTCTCGGGGGCCCAGTTAATTATGACGCGGTCCACTGCTCTCTGCCTCTGTATACCTCACATATTACTTTTGAATGTTACTTGACATTTAAAAATGTACAGTTCATGTATCAGAGTACTCAAACCCTCGAGCATTTGAAACTCCCATTATTTTTCAAATAAATTTGCAGATTTTTCCGATAGATGGCACCTGTATTTATTTTTCAAGGAGTCCATTTGTTAGTATAATTGAAGATAGAAAATGTGATGCGAAAATACTGGAAAATGTTTCTGAGATAAAAAAAAAGACAAGTACTTTGTTGAAAAGAATTGAACGCGCACCATTTAAGAGAGCCCGCGGGAGAGGATTACCTAAATGCTAACTTATTCTAGGCTCTTGTCATCTATTATAAAATTGCTATAATACTTGAGTAGCAGTTAAGATGAATTACGTTCACTGAAACCAAGAACTTGAAGCTGAAAAGTAATTGAAACGTCGGGATTTAATTGAATTATTAATTAAACAAGAGATAATCACCGAAGCTTCTTTCGTATTCATTTATATTTAATTGAGTATGCTTCTTAGAACTAACCTATATTTTACTGTTTAAAATCGCTAAGTTGCTGGATAAAACTAATAAACAATATTAAATTTGAAAAACCGAACCTATGCATATTCCGGACACGCGCAAAAAAAATTGAAGTAGATACCTAACTTGTCAAAATCAAGTAGTCTTTTAGAATAAGGGTGATAGTGGTAAGGACATAGGACGTACTGCAAATCCATTACCCGTCTGTCAGTCGGACAAGAAGTAGCACTCTTTAAATGTATTGAATAATATAAAGGCAAAAGCGAAAAAGATACGTCGCATATGTAACATCGGAAACCCGAATGCATTTTTGATATCCTTTACTCGAGTTTACACTCAGATTGTTGCTTGAAACGATAAACTTAAATAACGTTACGGAAACGTTATCCTGCTATTTTATTTGAGCAATTCTTACAAAAGTAACGTTTGCAGAACAAAGTAGACAGGCGCTGTAATTTATTGTTTTAGATGACGTCATTTAGTAGTAACGAGAAAATACAAAATTTTGTGCAAAAAAAAAATGAAAATAAAAGAATTTTGATAGTATAATTTTATGATGAGAAATATTTTCGAATAGTTTTATCGTCATTATCGTATATGACAAAAAACATTCGTGATATGGAAATGACTTTTCCAAAACTAATATCGCAGAAGACTCGGGGTGCGCAATATACTAGGCTATGGGGTAATTTGCGAACCGTTGCCTCAGCGCGTATAAGATGAGAAATCGGAAGCTCGTATACATATTTGATACAACCGAGGCTTACTCGCCTCGGGCAACGAACGACGGCTGGAGCAGTTGCTTTGAAATTTTAGTTCCACTCCGCTTATTGAGTTCCCTCGGTAACACATCATTTATAGTGAAATATGATTTTCCATCGAATACCTAGTAATAAGTTTCAAAAATCTTATCTATATTCACGCCCATATTACCTTCTAAGCGGCATCTAGTTTTCATATTTGAGTCACTTACGATCATATTTCGAATGTACAAATATGTCTTAATATTTGGAATTATTGCTAAAGTTTCTGCATCAGTTAAAGTTCATAATCTTATCAATAACATAAATTAACTAACTAGAGTGGCGCAGCGGACTCGAAGCGTGTCTTGGCCTCCGACAACAAACGTCTACAACCAACTCGATTTTTTTTTTTTTTTATATTAAAGGGGGCAAACGAGCCTCGGATCGCCTGAAATTATTTGATCCGACGCCCATGGAC
>JAODUI010000032.1:2580732-2603264 GCA_027563995.1 Papilio gigon
GATTTGAACTCTCGACCCCTGGTTTACAAGACCAGTGCTCTAACCCCTGAGCTATGGAGGCTTGTGTAACATTGGTAAAATATTATAACAAGATATAAAATCAATACTCTTATTTTTTATAATTTATCAATATAGTTAAATAAACTTTATTATGAACTGTTTCTCACTTAGTATCACCACAAACGATGACGGGTAGTTTAGGATTAAAATCGAGTCGCGTCAATTTCTTTGTCTTCTTCGAGACGACGGCTTGCACGCAGATCGGTCGATATTTGTTCACGTTCAGATCGAAAACATACACCTGCACAAACAGTCTCTTTATAACTTTATTGTGAACACGAGAACCGGCTTGAGTACGTTGTAACTGGATGTACTCGCATACGAAAGGTCACGGTCGGACGATGTAAATTGCAACAACTCCGAATCAAATTGAAGAAGAATTATATAAATTGCATCCAATAACATCTTATATGCAAATAGACTATCAAAACTTTCGTGAGATATTTCACTAAACTACTAATAAAAACGGCTAACTCACGTGTAGATCGGTGTAGGTGCCGTACTAGTTTCGGACTCGTCGGTATCCTATATGCACTCAATTTTTACAACATTCTACATACTTTATTCTACCTTGTCCGAGATTCCAGTCAAACTGCATACAGTTTATGGAACACTATCTTTCTAAGACAACTATGTACCTTTTACAATTGTAATAAATAAACATACCTCAGAGTAATCGACGTATATACAGAAAAAAATGAACTGCGAACCCCATTTTTGAAGTCGGCTAAATAATGTTTATTACAGAAAAACTGTTTATACTTCTACTTATAAAATAAATATCTGATTAGTAGATATTTATTTATTTTTTACTAGCTGACCCCGCGAACTCTGTTTCGCCTTAAAAGCAATAAATAAATAGATTTTTGAATTTATTAAAGAGATACAAAAAAAAAACATTTGAGCCTCGGAAAAAAACGCTTGTATGGGAAATGGAAAAGGGCTAATTTTAGGGCTTTCACGGGAGTTTTTATAATTTTTCTCATCTTTTAAACCTTCCCTAGACCTCCACGTTTTAGCGAGACTAACAAACAGCAATTAATTTTTATATATAATAGATAATAGATTAAATTAGAATAACATTATATTCAATAACTAAATTTTACAAACAGACATATTTTATACCTTGCCGTCGGCGGTGCACGCGGCGAACACGGTGCTGGAGTAGGGCGCCCACTTGACGTCGCCCACCGGCGAGCCCAGCTCGAACATGAACAGTGGCTCTCTATACACACAACATAATTATTTAATTTATATATTTAAATGTCTAGGTGTTTTATTGAATGTTTGTTAGTTGGTGATTCCAAAACGGATTTGAATAAAAATTGACACAGAGAAAGAGGTGACTAACAAAGTTTTTTTTTTAATTGAGCAAAACCAAAATATTAAAAAAGAACAAATGTAGTCCGGATAGTAAATCGTTGGATGCGGAAAGACGACCGCATACTGTGGAAGGCATTGGGGAAGGCCTATGTCCTTCTGTGGGCAGACAGGGGCTGATGATGATCATGTTGATGAAGACATTTTAATAAATTGTAATCAAATTGGTTATGCTCTATATTCTTAAAATAATAAATTTAAAATTGACATCACACATAAAGAACGCTATCTTACTCTCGGCCGTCCTCCCATATCTTGACGCGCCAGTCGCCGGAGCAGGAGGCGTATATCGTGTTGTTGAAGTAATTGTAGTTGATGCGGTAGACGGGCATGTGGTGCGCCTGGCAGGAGCGCACGTAGCTGCGGTTGTACTTCAGTGAGCATGTGTGGAGGGCGCCGTCCTCGGTCCCCACTAAAAATATATCCTCCTTCTCCGGGTGAAAGCAGATACTGCTGCCACAACCTAGTCATAAAAATATACTTAATTGATACAACATTATTATAAATCGATTTCTAATACGATTACATCGACTTGCAAACTTGTAAGTTGTTCTATGAATATTGTCAGTATTAGCGAGACCGTGACTCGTGGCTAGTCCCTCAGGAGAAAGGGGGTCTTACTATTAACAGCAATAAGTGTGCCGTCAGGTCCAGGCACAGGAGCGGCGGGCGCGCGCAGTTCTATAATTGTGGTGGCGCGCAGCTCGCCCGGCATCACCGCCCACTGCACCACGCGCCCGTCGCCCGACACAGAGAAGAACGACGCCTCGCCGTCAATCAGCCGCGCCCCCCAGCGAACCTGGCGTGGAAATTAAAAGCTAAAGATTCTCTATATAATTGTTCAAACATATCGAATTTCAAGAATGAATTGTGGGACTCGCAATCAGAATACTTACGACGATTGAAAGCAAAGGAAATAAATCGGAATAAAACAAAAGTCGGGGTTGTGGTTTGTTCGGTCGTCTATCACACCGCATCCTTGCCACAATTTATTGTGGTCTTTGATTTCAAACAGGACACCAATTCGTCTGTATGGTTTTTTTTAAATACTAAATATGGTAAACGGGAAAGAATTCCTTTCTACAAAACAAATACTATAAAAATCAGTTACTGTTGACTAAACAAGTCAATGGAGCAATTAAAGTATATTCAAAGTAAATCGAAATCTCGCAACATACCTCCCATACAATATTGCTGTGCTTATCTCGGACCGAATCCGATTTGTACTGGTAGGATGACTCTAGGGAGAGCTGTGCGTTGTACACGCACACGTTGCCATCATAACAACCTGCGTGACAACATCTCTTACAACACAAGTATGTAGAACTATGAAGAACATAGTGCGCTTAGAATACCGGAGATTATTTGGGCAAGAATCCTGGGTTCATTTTCAATTAAAAAGTCATTCATTTCACGTCTACTTAACTACATTATAAATGTGAAAGTTATGATAGATGGATATTTGCAGGTACTCCATACCGTCGAAATTGGTGTAGACTAAATTTAGCAGATGGACAAAGATTTCGAGAGCAAATACTAGTCCGATAAAGTAACAACTTTATAATCTTTATAAAAGTTGAATTTAAAGTAAAATACATACCAACACATATGAGGTAAGGCGTCTCCTTATACACGTCAATGCAGATGATAGGCGACTCTGTGATGACCGCGTACTCCGGGTACGCGGGGTTCTTGATGCTGTACAAACACACGCAGCCTTCCTTCTGTTGTTTGGTGAAGTCCACTGAAAGCAAGAATAATTAAGGAGCTGTGGAGATATAGCCAATTTCATAGAAGAGTTACTTCGGTGGACGTAGAAATTATGTCAATATCAAAGAAGATTGTGGCGCCCTCCTGACAGACATACTATTTATTGTCAAGCTATACGTACATTACAAAATATATCTAGTTAATATTAATCTTACACGAGCCGTAAGCGACAGCGAACAAGTCCTGATAGTGAGGGTTCCACTGTATGTCGCAGACGGCGTGGCTTCTCATCGGCTCGAACTGGAACCGCCACAGCGGCAGCAGTGAGCCCATGCCCTCGCGGAACTCGTCCGAAGGATCGTCCCAGTAACGGTAGTCTTGAGCTGAGCCACAAGACAAAAGACGATTGATACAATGCCCAGCGACTTATTAATAATAAACATCTTAAAGCTAGTTTGAGAAAACGCATAAAAAGCAATATAATACATAACGAATAACAAGAATAACAAATGAAATGATAAAGCAAAAAATTAAGGCTAGAAGACAAAGGCTTGACATTGCTAGGTGAACTAATATAACTACATAAGTTATTGGGTATCCAAAGAGTCAAAGATGTTTCTATCATAAACATTATTTCCTTACCAATATCATCATATATATTCTGGTTGACGAGGCGCTCGAGAATGGCCCAAGCTTCACGAATGCGCTGTGCCAGGTGTTCGTCATGGATTTGCTGAGCAGATTTCGCGTGCTTCTCTTTTTTCTTTCGAAGCTACAAGCATGGGAAATAATATTTTATAGCCTTGTGTACAATTTACAGAAAGTATAGATTAAACACAAGTTCTATAAGGTACGTATTATTAAAATAACGGAATAAATACCCTTTTCGGTTTCTCTTCTTCTTTTTCGCGCATCTTCTTCGCGTAATCTTCTTGGTAGAAGTCGAATATGATGCACTGCAGAGCGGTCGACCCGAAGTTGGCACGAGGCGGTGGAATTGTTTGTGTTTCAACCGACTGAAAATAAATAGTTAATGTAAATTAAATCTTTCAAAAATTTCCAAATTTTATAGTTGGACTATGTTTAACTACAATAGAATATGGGTCATTGGCGTATCAACTAGCTTTTCAACTACACCCAATAATCACTGATGATCATCAGGACCGATCTCGGTATGCCGAGATATTTGAATCTTAAATAAATGTAACTCACACGACGAGGAAAGTTGTATGTGAGAGCAGCTCGTTCACAAAAGTTGAACTGGTTGGCCAGCTTCATAACTCGCGGCTTCACTGTAATCACTTCCTCTTCAACGACATCAACTTCTACGAACATTTCAGAATAGTTGCGTTAATAATCTTTCTTCGTATGAACGACCGCTGACTAGATTGAATTCAAGTTGTCCGGAGTCCTGCTATTGACATTGTTCCTTGAAGTTCAGTTTGGTCAGTAACAGTGATTTGGTTAAACTAAGGTAACTAGTCGTTAATAAATATTATTTCTGCACGTATTGTTGATTTTGTACCGTAAATCTAGGAGCTCTTTAGAAAATAAATGACTAGTTACTCTAACAGCGGCAGCTAATTGCTTTAAATGATAATAAAACATTCAATCTCACTCTCTTCTTGTTCCGGTTCCACGACCTCTTCCTGTCCAACCTGTTCGTCCTGTACTTCTGGCTCTGGTGGTGGTTCTGTTGATTCTGGCACTTCTTCTTCAGTTTGTCCTTCCTCTATAATTAGCAGTGTTGCAATAGTTATCATCGTACATTAGTGGTGTTATAATAGTTATAATACTATTACTTGCGTACGTAATGTCATACCTTCAGGTTTAGCTTCTTCAGCGGGCGGCGGTTCTGCTTCCGGTTCCTCTTCCTCTTCTTCTTCGGCAGCAGCTTTCTTAACTTTGGCGCGCTTTGGACCCGCGTCGTCGAAACCAACCATACCTTAAATAATTACTCATATCAAAATGTTATCCAAAGTAGGTTAAGTACCAGCCATTTTATTTTGCACGTCAAGAACAACTGAACTAGATTCCTTGATATACTTGATTTCATTAACAGCAAAGGTGAGAGCTAATTCTTTTGATTTCTTCGTTTGCCCCCATATCAATTTAATAAAGAAAAAATGCCATATAAGATTCTCTAATACTAACCGTAACCAGCCGCGATCTGTGCCTTTGCCTCATCGGAGTCTTTGCGGATCGCCGTGCCTTGGTACACGTACAGCGGGTAGACTTTACCAAACGTCGGCTTTGGCTTCGTAATGAACTTTCCTTGCCCGTAGTGATACGCCACTTCCACTGGCACCCATTGGGGATTTATTGTTGTCAATATACGACCTACTTCTTCCTCGAGTTCCTAAGACATTGTTCCCTTGTTGAAATTACAAAACAGTGCAACTATGCAGATTTTTGTATAAGCAAAAAGACAAGGAATTTTTGTAAAAACAATTTTTGCAAAGCTAAATTATCTTTTTAAATTTGGAACCTTTTAATTTTGCGACTAATGTTATCATTTATTTTTCACAAACCATTACTGAGTCAATATCTCTCATTCAATGTTTCCGGTTGTGATGTGCGTCCGTTATAAAATCTCGACGTAGGCGGAATTACACGCGGAGCAACAATACTCACAGCTTCAGGAACGAAGTCCTGATCATCCGGCTTGATGAGCACGCGAGGTTTCAACCACTCCAATGCGTCGTCGTCCGCGAGATTGGCCCGCGACTTAGAACCATCCTTCTGCTACATTAAATAAAATAAATATACGAATGAGTTTGTGTTATCATGATAAAAACAAATCTAAAGTGCCTACATCCAAACGTTGCAAAGTCTTTGCTATTATCATTTTTTCATCGTCTTTATTTAGCGCGCGTTTAACCATAGCTTTTAACATTTTTGTTTTTATTTTCTAAAACTAAAATACGTAAGCACGAAAGCACAGCGCCGCAGCGAAACGTGTACTGCTATGTTGACTAAAGTAAGTACTTCACTGATTTACGACAAAATATTCTAGATATTAGCATATTTATTTGATGACAGGTCTTTATTGACAAAGATCATGTAACATGGCAGTAAATATTACGAGGCATTTTAACTAAGCGAAGCAAGCGTAAACAAATTACTAAAGGGCTGGTGCGTGCGAGCGGGTATTAACAAATTTATTCAATTACGTATCCGTTAACTTTACCGAATATAACGAAGAATCGGGTGTACTCGACGACGAAATAATCGACATTGTTTTAATTATTAATTATAATATACTAATGTATATTAACAACGTAATTTTCAATAATGAAATTAACAAGTCAGTTACGAATAAAGTCTATTCGGAAACTGCATTGGATCGCTTTTACAATTTACATAGTTCTAATGCAGCACGGACGGCGCGAAACTTTTCTACAGACTCACTAATAGTTTTAACATACGAGCTTCAAAAATGTACTGACGTTCAATTTAAGAATAACACTATTTTGTCATTGATAAATTTAATAATTTTATTTAAATGTTGATAGTTTCTAACAAATATTTACGGACCTCCCTAAGGGTGAGTGGGTCTGGAATGATAATGGGAGATGAACAAAAAGGGCCTGCTACGGACTCGAAACTAGGCGACCGTTTTTTTTTTATTTGTGTCTACTGCCTAAATATCTGTATAGAAACATTGTTAGTTCTGCTTTTCAGATTATTGCCCAGAAATACCTTGAAGAAGTAGAAAAATAATATCTTTGCTTCGAGAATATTATATCGATTTTAAATTAAAACTTCTTAAATACCATCAAAAAAGGAAAAGGTTTTTAAGGTCGACAACCACTTCGGTGATCCCGCTGTTCATTCGTCTTTTCTCATAAAAAATCGCATAGTTCTGTTATTACTTAGAAATATATACAGAAAGTTAATCCGAGTTCCATTTCCTTTTTTTTTAATTTGTTTTTTTTTTGCTGTCTGTAGTCTCGACTTCCCGTTGCGGGCGTGTCACCAAGCTCTAATTAGTGCCCGTGTCTGGCGGTAGCTAGTACAGCGCCGTGACGTCATACTACATTCAAATTAGCCCGACTTATCACAAACGTTTGCCATTTCGATCCCGACCGCTGCTGACACACAAACTAGTATCCACAAAATCTAAAAGCATCATAATGACGAACCTTTCTAAGGACAAGTTTCACAAACTACATTGGGTAAGTTTTATTTATGATCAGCTTAATTTTATTATTGTAAAATGTACAGATTATTGCTGCATATTGTAATCATTTAATTTATGTTCAATTTTGAAAAAGGATTTTAATTATAAAACTCAATTTGAATTCAATGTATTATTTACATAATTAATGTTTGAATTAAAAAGTGATCGCATAACAGAATTTTATCATGACTTATTTAAAAATATAGTTTTTTTTTTATCAGTAAATCTTAAGATTCAATGTAGTTCATTGGTATGTATTCAAAAATACACTATCGGAATGTAGTAAACGAGTTTATGATCGGTTTCCTGCTATAAATAGGTTAAAATCGCGTGACGTTACCACAATACAAGAGCTTACGCTTGGAGCAAAAGGCACAGCGAATCGATGACAACACATGAATTCAACTAGTTCGATAATTATTGAAAAGGATACGCTAATTAGCGAATATCCTCTTTTTATTCTCAGATACAGCAGTATTTATTTCTATTTTTTTTAAAAAGAAGTCGAGGTGTTCACGAGGTGATCATCGACGAACAGACTTCCGCAATACTAGTGGAACACGAATGTTTTGCCTTGTAACAAATATTGATGATAAAATTTGTTATTTTATAAATACAAATAGAAAATGTATCGAATATGAAAAATGAATAATCGGTCCAAGTTAGTCCATTATCTAGTGTTTTTTTTTTAAATTTATAGATTTTTGTTTTCTGATAAGCTTGAAAAAGCTTGTCTTATGATATGGTTCACGACAATAGTCAAATTCGAATCCACGATCACGATCGATAGTGCATACCCGTAATCGCTAAGCTATTGGGGCTTCAAAAGACATTTAAATAATATCAATATTATACATCAAATTTATTGTTTATCGTTGTATTAGAATTACATATAGTTAAAAGTATAGCGTTAAATATGCGATGCAGCAGCGGAAAGCTTAATGCGACAGATTACACACTCTATATGGCATATCATGTTGATTTGCGATCTAGAAATGAAAACATACAGCGAATCTCAAACAGTGACAACATCCCTATTTCCTAAAACATCTACAGACGATAGACAGGGTCACGAAGCTTGGCATCACCATATCAATAAAACCTGTAATTAACAATTTGATATGCTTAGCCAACGCTCATAAAAACAAAATGTAGACGTACACAAAACACAATATTTACATTGAACTGTACACCGTGCTCAGCCATTACTCACTCTAAATCTTTTCAGTATCAATCCTATTGATTTCTCCGTTGATTTGCTTCGCCAGATGTCTGGCAATTTAACCGGCTTACTCATTCCTGTTTTTTGTTGAAATTTATCCTTTGGCTCGCGTTCAAGAGGGATTTAGGCTCGCAGGTTCTTTAACATGCAAAGCCCAGTTTCAGAGCTAAAAGAACGCTTCAAAATAAAACAAAATTGCATCTCTAACGAAATCTTACAAAAGGGACTCGAGTATAACTTCAAAGAAAATTACTAGGCGAATGAGAAACGTACGTAATTTTTAGTTACATAGCTCCGACTTGTTACTTAACTCAGTGGTCAATTAACCAGCACGCCTCGTCAACATGGTGATGATGAATAGCCTATTTAAAATATTTTAATAACCCATTTGTATATCCAATAACTTTAGTTTTAAAATCAAATCTATGTCAGAGTAAGATGCTGTTGATTTATAAATTTTAACAGTATTATTTTAACAACACAGTTCACTTTGCTTTAATTACAAAAGGCCCGCGGCAAAGTGGGTTAGTTTGCTCAGACGTTATTATTGCACTCTGTGAGAACAATAACCTCGGATGAATCCGTTCCAATAGCAGAAAATTGCTGGATAGGGATAAAACCTCTCGAACAATTTTCAAGAGAAGTCTAAGCGACTTTTCAGTCAGCGTTTGATAAACTTTAACAGATATTAATATTTCCAAGTGAGCTATGAATCATTTTTGCTGTTTTATGTTGGAATTTATGTTGTTTTGAAACATTAATAAATTCATTTGACTTTTGATTCATATTGATCAATCACTAAATTTCGACCCTATTTTTTTTAAGAGAACATCGCTGGGGGATATTTTACTTTACTTCAGGGACGAACTGGGTGAGTTCAAATTTAACCCGAGTTCTTCAGAGGCACGTCGTGTGAATAATTTTTAAGCACGATTTAGTCTTTTGATGTTAACTATTTAGTTAATTTAGTTGAAAGCTTTCGACTAAGTGTATTATATTTGCCTGGGTGATTAGGGTTACTCAACTTAGTTGAACTGTTTAGAATGACGAAACAAAATTGTGAATTTACATCAGGTTACTGAGAACTGACGCACTGTTGAACATAATCGAATGATTTAAATCTTATTAAGACAGATTACATTGGTTTATATTTTGAACTTTTAATATGTGATTAAATTATTAAAAATTTCGTGAGACATTTCACTATACTACTTATAAAAATGGCTTAACTCAGGCGTAAAACATTGTCGGTATTGAGCGACGGGCCGCGAACGTGCTATAGTATTCTACTCACCCTGATGAAGAGCCCCCGATTGGCTCGAAACTAGTCGGTACCGACACCGATTTAAATGTGAGTTAAGCCGTTTTTATAAGTAGTATATTTTAATATGTGCTGTTATGTTAATACTTGATGGCTATAGTATTTTTTTTCTTTTGATATTCAAAACACAGAATGACTATGGTCGTATCCTAGTATTATAACGTAGTATTTACGAGAAGGGTGCTTAAGACGAGGTCAATTGTATGTGAGTCGTAATCGTTGAATTTATTATCTTGTATCGGCAGGCTTATTTTTTTTTTCGTCTCACCAATACCAGTCATGTTAATAGTGTAATTTTATTACCTATGTTAGTATGTTTATATTGTTACTGTATGTACAAAACAAAACGTACTTCCATATGAAATAGTGTAAAACTGAACTTGGTATATAATGATATAGCGATTAATTAAACAATTTTATGCGTTTATGTAAAAAGTAAACAATCTTTATTTACACTTTTATATTAATAAATAAGAAAACAACTAAAAAGTTCTTTCTTAATATAAAATAAATAAAATTACCTTCTCTTCATAATTCATAAAAAAAACCGTCAAACTGACATATAAAGAAAAAAACACAGTATATTGAAAATTAGAAATAAAGTAACCTCTTTTTGTAAAAACCAAACTCTTTTTTTTATAATCTATTTATATAGGAAATAAAAACAATATCTGAATAATGAATTACATAAATTCTTTTTTTAATTTATGGCTCTCCCTTGCCAGATTGGGCCAGTGTTGAGAAACTTTCTTTACTCACTCATCTCGTGTCACTTGCTGAAAATGTAATTTATTATCTATGGATTAGCTTTGATTCATTTCAGTGTTTAAATTTAGGTTACATGTATGTTTTTAATAAGTCTATATTACAGCTTTCTAAAGATAAAAAGAATTATTATAATTTCTAATTTATATATATACTATAAATAATAGATCGACATATTTAAGAAACATTAATAAATAAGTAAACATTTGTAGTAAATATCTGACGAATGTGTTTTTCATGTTGTAAACATGCCATTTGATCGAGTCCCTTATAGATTTAGCGGTAAACAGGATGATATAAAAAGTTGTTATTTATTAGACAGTCCATCGGAAGTTTGGTCACGCAAACATTTTCTAAATGGATATATAGACATTCAATGGCATATGTATTTATGTATATAAGATTTTATTAAACGAAATTTTCGACAGTTTATGATTTGACAGATTTTAGAAGAGAATGTTCGAGTTCAGACACTCTTGTTTTGTATTATGTAAATTTAGTTATTCAATTTATTAGTTGAGTTTACCCGTGTATGCGAGGCAGGCGTTAAGCTTAGAATATATCTCGACTAAGTCTAATGCTTTACCATGTGCGCTGGAGATAGTGAATAAGGTTTTACAGTACTATATTTTATATGCGTCTAAGTTAAGCGAATATCTTTACTGACATGTTTTAAGCAAGTTAATATGAAGCTACTGTGATGAACGATTCATTTTAATTGATAAGCATAAATTTTTGCCGTGGACTTTTTCCTGATAACGTAACAATGTAATTAAAAAAATAAAAATTTTCTATTGGGCCTAAAATTCTCAGTGGTACATATCTGATTTAGCTCTGTCTCCTGTGCTAAGAAAACTCTTGTTACAGGAGACAGGACCTCACATTTATATTTCACAATAGTGTTATGAGTGTATGTATGTATGCAGTTGTTGAGTTTTTTTTTTTCAATTTAACTTGTCCTATATTTTCTTCTTCGTTTTTTTCTTTAATTAAGGTGTAAGCTGAAGTGGTGTTGAATTGCTTTTTATATATGTGAAAGTCAAAGTTGATTTATAATGACAAACTGTGCGACATTAATATTTCCTCATAAATGTGCCGGCGTAATCGATTGAAGGCGATTCGAATATGGAACGAGTAGGTCTTTGTGCCGCTCGCACAGTTGGCAAGTTCTCAACTAAAGGATTAGGTTCTCAGAAAGAAGACGTTTATTGCGTCCCGCCTGATTAATCCTAGCACCAGCTTGCAATCTAACTTCAGTTAAACCTAGTGCCCCGGCTTTGGAGTTTATTGTAATGACATTTAAATGTCTTGATTTCAATAACGATTTAACTTTATCTTATAACATTTTGATTTGATTTCATGACAATATATAACCCTGTCTAATACACTTGGTTGAGTCTAGACAAATTTATTTGTTACTCATTCAAATTAAACTACGTTTTAATCAAACATTATTTGAAAATTAACAAATAGAATAGGTAATAAATTACTCATACGTTACAGCCTACGTACAATTTGTGTGCCAAAAAAAAATGGGAAGCAACTTTAAAAAATTTCAATTGTTTTAACATCGAAGTTCATCGCGACTCAATTTTTTTTTATAAGAGAAGATGGCAAACTAGTGGAGGAGTCACAAGTGATCGTCGATGCCAATGGACATCCGCAACACTAGAGGAGCAGATGCGTTTAGTTGATTTATACATTCTTTGTTATTTATACCTTTTGTGTGAAATAAAATGTATTCTATAAAATGAACCGGTGAATACATAGTTAGAAAGAGAAAAAAAAGGTTCCTACTTCATTGTGGGTCATAATATTATTTTAGGTGTGAACGTTCTGCTCCTAAAATGTAATTTAATAAAATAATATTGATAGAAGGCATGAAACCCTTTAATGTAATATCAATTAACTTTCAAAGATTCAATCTTTTAAATAAACATGAGGCACTTTGTGTTTTTTTTAATATACTCCTCTAAACGAAGAAATCAAAGGACATTTTTCTTCCATAAGCTTGTATATTTTCAAGTAATTAAAATATTAGTTAATACATAGCCAATATTATAATCCAATTTGTAAATAGTGTTTGAAGTACTATGTCGTAATTAACATTAAGGTCCTGGCTATGAATAACTCGACCTTGGAACTGCACGGGGCCAATAGTCGTTACAAGTTATTTATAGTCCAGTCCATCCAATTAATGGTTTACTGATCTGATGCTTGTGATTAGGTTTCTATCTCATATATAAATTCTGTCGTACTAGTAGAAAATATTAAAATGAAAGGTACATTAATGCATTAATTATTAAGTTTTTCTGATGTAAAATGTAGTTACGAAATGTGATATGAAATTGTTAAAATGTTTTAAAACCTATACAAATTATTAAATTCGAAGTTAATTTCGGCGATGTACGAAATACGTGAAATTTGAATGCATATTTTTATTTAAAATATGCTAGAGTAAAATTTACAAGTGCAACACCGCTTCCTCGCAAATCAGGTTAAGATGGTTAGTTGCCGCCACACTCGTTTTAGTCTTTTTTGTCAAATAAAAAACTAATCAACACCCGAATTTTGGTAATACTGCTTGTAATAGAAAATATTATATTCATTTCAATATCGTTCTATAGTATTGTAATGTACGAGTGTCTGTATAAATTCTGTTTTATTCAATTAGACTGTTTTCTAAATCGCGTAAGTTAGTTGTCAGTACATAAGTATGAACACTAAAAACACAACTTGAAACATTCCTAAAATTCAACATTCTATTGACACTCGTTGTTTGTTAGTTTCGTCGAGAATATTATGCGAAGTGAAAATACTGATTTTTCAAGTCTATTTTGTTTAACTTTTTCCCCTTAATAACAAAACAATTCACGTTACACAACGTGGATAAGTGGCACCGAGGGGCTTGGACGCCTTCCAAATATTAAACTTTCCCTCTTTCATACAGTCAGCGCACTTGCTGTGGTCCTCTTGTTGTATATTTTTGAATATTTATTGGGCATTTCATTATTCCTTGTTGTGAAATATTCTTCTCATAAATTCGGAATGAAACATTCTAAGAAACTTTTAACATTTGTTATGCATTGATATATTATTCATTCTAAAAGACGTCAGTCAACACTGCGTTAAATGAAAATATGTAAAGCAACTATGCATTGATTTTTTTTATATTGCATTGAATTGTTTTTTTTATGTTTATGGCTCTAACCTTGTCAGATTCGGCCAGTGTAGAGCTCTTATGGTATTATCCTTGTTTACGAAAAACTGGCTATTTTACTCTGCTAATGTTGATGTCTCGTGAGCATACAAGCGAATCAAAGATTATAAAGTAATGAGTTACAAAAACTGTTCATTTATATAAAATAGAACAGACAAACAGAACTTATAATATTATTGAAGTTAATATATATTTTTTATTTATATTATTTATATCTTAACGAAAAAATTGTTATAACGTAGTCAATATGGAAGCGCCAATAGCCAAATGATTAAGGGTACTACCGATCTAGCGGACGTGGGTTCGAATCCCGCCATTCGATTATTGTCGTGGACCATATCATAATAAGCTTTTCCAAGCTTACCAGGAATGGTCACAAAAAATATTATTAAATTAACAAAAATGTTCTAATATTGTAAGTAAATAAAAAAGTAACAATGATATATGCTTTGATGTTCCTTTCTTCGTAAATTCTTTAAACAGACGTATAGGATAAAGATAACAATAATATAATAGACCTAATATCTATTCTGTGATATCGAAAAGATAATCGAAAAGCTTCTATTTGATATCTTAAGTATTCAATATTTTAAGAGGGGTTTTGATTCTGACACAGATAGATTTGGCTCGAAAAATCCACCTTGGCTTGCTTGCTTGAATACATTATACATTCAATGCGGCTAGAGGAGGAACCTTAAATTCTTAAGCATGCAAAAGTGGTGGATAAGTTTGTATGTAGTTTAAGATATAGGTCACAGGAGCCAAATCAAATGTCGAAAAACTATTCAATAAATTGAAAAAGGTTTGGTACTCTGATAAAAAGAGTTATTGCGAGAATTTCATGCGGTTAAAGGTACCAGAACAGTTATAAAATAAATATAGAAACGTAATATATCATTACAACTCGGTTATATTAAAAGAGACACAGAAAGATTGAATAGGCTGTTTACCCTTTAATAAGTTAATTATAGTCTCATACCAAGGAGAGCGGTGTAAAAAATATGCTTTTTAAATTTTTGAAAATAAATCTTCATTATCTCATAGTTCAAGAACAAGTTTAAACCATTATGTTTTATTATCCTTACGTATGGTCTTAACACAACATAGCTATTTACATAACGATGATATATGTAACGAGATGTGAAACCAGCTTATGTTATTTACCAACCGTGTTTGTAATGTTGTTTGTTTATGTTAATTATTCTTAAACAGGTGTTGAACATGTCTAATTAATGGCATCGTTTATTTATCTTTAGTGCTAGAAAGTTTTAGAATTGTCTTTGGACGTGTAAGATATTTTTACGTTAGTAAACATAAAGGTTTTTTTTTGACTGAAATAAGTCAAATTTTTAATGTGTTGTTATAAATAGGTCTTGGTGTTGTATAAAGGTGTGCAATACATTAATTAAGTACAATAGGGAGCATGAGCAGATATAAACAGCCACAATATTTTATACTTTCAAAATAAAAATAATGACATCACATAGTTTCCATACAGGTAGCCGTTTTTATATGTTATCTATATTTAACACTCATTATCATATATTAAGATATAAATATATATTTAAAGTTTTAGTTATGGTTTATAAATATGATTACCGTCGTAGCTTTACTTTGTTTTGGATTTATAGTAAAACAAATGACGATCGCATAAATCAAGAAATTTCAGTATTCTAAGTACTCGAAGCATACATTTTGAACAATTTAACAATATAGGATGTTTCATAATTCCATTTATATTTTATATTTATAATATTCGAGAGCTTTCTTGCCTCAGTCTAATATTCGCGACAAGATCGAGCTGAATTATTCAAAGCAAAACACGCCGCGTGTCACTTACCTTTATGACCGCTTTACGTATTTCCTTGCGGAGTCTCCTGTTGCGATAAACTTTGCATTCTAGGCGTAATTTTTTTTACTTTCTAGTCGGGTTTTTTTGCTCGAATGATAGAAAAGTCAGTGTTATTTATATTCTCCCTTGAAATGTCGTTGTAGTTTCTATTAATCGTCAATTTAGTAATTTTATTAATTAATCTACTAATATTTATTATGTCATTCCAACTAAGTTTTAGGCTTATGCTATGATATAGTTCACGACCAAAATCGAATTAAAACACATTGGTACCTATATTGAGGGAATCGAACCATCGACCTACAGATTACAAGTAAAATGCTCAACCCCTGAGCCACCGATGCTCACGCTCCTTAAATCCTTTAGCAAAATATTAGCAAACTGTTGAATAAGTTTGAATATTTAAGCTAACAGTAAGCTTATAGGACGACACGCTCACCTGACTATGTCAAGTAAATGTGGTTTTGTTATTGCGGATGTTGTCGCCTACTTTGTGAACTGTTCCGCTTAACAACTTCTGAAGTCACACTTGTATAACTTAATATAACACTTCATTTGTAGGCGAGTCTAATGAAATGTATATTTTGTTAAAATTTTATTTTATTACTTCTAGCCGTTGGTCACGTTTCATCAGCGTAGAATTAAAAAAAAATATAGCTAACAATACACCCACATAAGTTATCTTCCAGTAAAAGTCCCATTAAAAACGGTAAGGTTTCCTCCCGCGGATTTACGGTCGGACTGACAGATAGATGATAAATTTAAAAATTCGTTACCTAAATAATGCAAATACATTATGTGAACGAAATATGTTTTTTGAAATGTACAGATTTCTTTAAATTTATCAACTTAATAGTAAATATTGTAACTGTTTTAATATACATTATTTTATTCAATGTTACAAACAATGAAAGCCTACTAAGTGGAGGATAGGAAAAAATTTACAATTTATGGCTTTGATTTCTGCCATTAAAAATGTTTTTACTAATTGTTGAATAATATTAAAATCGTTTATTTTATGTTATTCAATCTATTGGTTGGAAGATGTTTCTTGTAAGCCGATTAGCTTGTAGTTATTTCCTTCTGTTTGGATTATATAAGATCCCAAGCGCTTGAATATAAGTCGTCTTTCTCACAAACTAACATCCTTAAGGTTATAGTAACATTAACGTGAACGTTTTTAATTTAAACACGTATTTTAATAAGAGAAGTCATGAGTGACGGAATTACAAGGTGATTATCGACGCCTCGACATCTAAAAAACTAGAGGCACCACTGATACGTTACCAGAATTTGAGAACGTACGATACATATTGGAGGACCCTAAGTAAGGAGTTATGTTTAATTTACATTTAAATTTCTTTTTAAAAATAATAATTGAAAATATAAAAGACATGTTAAATCGATTTATAAAATTGAAAACGTTTCAAACGTTACAAATTGACGTTAATCGCCAAAGTTTAACTTCATTTGTGAACGTTTAAATTGTTTCAGTTAAATTTAAATTCGACACGAAATTCTTGATTCAAATACGCTGCGTTGACGACTTCGGGACGGTTAACGATTTTCTCACGTCGGTATTATTTTTGGCAAGATTTTGTTTCGTGTTCTGGCGTTCAGGAAATTTGTTATAAATTACTTAAAGAATATTAATGAATTCTATGAGATAAATTTAACGCAGCAAAATATGATTTTCTCCTTTCTATTGATAAAAAACATTTTTAACTAGCCGGTGCGACTTCTCCAGCATGAAAATCTGGTCTAAATATAATATAGCCTAAAACCTTACGTAAATGTAGAACTAAGTTTTACGAAATTAATTAGATAAATCTATGTTGTGGCTGCCGAGATCGTACATAACAAAAGTCGGCCAAGGTTTCGTAATAGAATAGTTTAGATTACAGAAGACATAGAAAACGTTTTTATTTACTGTCTTTAATATTTAAACCTGGAATATAAGATTGATAGTAAATAGAATTGTACATAAAAACGATAACAGTTGTCTGCTAGATGGATTTCCAGGCCGCAGTAAGAAGTCTGGATATTTCATGAATTCTTTTTTTTCAAACAGCGAGGACAGTGTAATTGTGTACGCGACGTACCGATGCTTGGAGTGATCGTAAACAAAAGTGTCGTATACCGTGTTACAATCGTAAATTTTCGTAATGGCTCTGTCCATTTTTTTCCTTGAAAATTTTATTTTATATCTTTTTTTTAGAATGAATACTATTATTATTGGCCGGCAATAAAGTTGATATAAAAGATTATTTATTCTTAAAGGATTTTAAATTTTTATATACGATGTTAATAAATAACTTTATCCTCTGAAAATAATTACAATATTAGATGATACTTTATTCTATTTATCGTCATTGTCATCATTATCAGCCTAATGTAGTCCACTGCTGAACGTAGGCCTGCCCCATTGCCACGATGACCGGTCCTGTGCCCTTCTGTGAGTACTCTATTGGTTCACATCTTTATTAAAAAATATACAAATTAACACTGACATGTTTTATTTATACAACTAAAAATGTAACTGAAACGGAAGTTCTTTTTTCTTTTTTTTTTAAATAACGCATCCAACATACTACAAAATTTACTGCAACTTTTGTGTGACATTTCACTATACTACTTACAAAAACGGCTTAACTCACGAGTAAATCGGTGTCGGTACCGACTAATTTCGACCTTATCGGGGGCTCTTCTTCAGGGTGAGTGGGATTGGTACTATAGCGCGTTCGCAGCCGAAACCGACACCGATTTACATGTGAGTTAAGCCGTTTTTATAAGTAGTATACAAAATTTACTTTTCTTTTATAGCAAAGTAAATCATTAATTAAATAAATTTATCATATCAATGTTAAATATTTCTTCTGTAATGTAATTAAAATTTCAATGTGTTGGTTAGTAATAATTAAGTTAGAAAAACTTAAAACATGACAGTTGTAAATTTATTAGTTGACCAATCGATATCTTTAACCACAAGAAAATTACATACTACATGTATCAAGTTAATAAAAATAAAACAGTAAATAACTTGATACAACTTAAATAACACATAGAAAGAGGGGTCACGTCCATCTCTACATTGAAATTTATTTGTCGAATTCTATATACCATATGCATTTGAGTATGTGTTCATATGTACAGGCAATAAAATGTGAGCCGTTTACCGCATAATGGCAATTATTCGAGGCAAGTTAAACCTTTGATCACTAATGAGAATTAACTAGCAACGCTCGCTTTTATATTGTAGCAAATATTTCTTAATTACTATAAATATCTTTTTAGGGTATTGGAAATTAAAGTATTAAATAGAATATAGTCTTTCGAGCGTCGGTAGCTCAGTGGTTAACTTCAACTTTTAATCCGCAAGCCCTGGTTCGATTCCTGTTATGTACCAATTCAGGTCTAACGACGAAAATAATGCTTTTTTTAATGATTAGATACCTACAGTCTCTTGAACCGTCCTTTTTTGTACTGTCATATCTTATTTTGCTTCCTTCATCAGAATGATTGAGATTACATATATTAAGTTGATATAGACAATAGCTCCAATAGCCACGAAGGTGGTAGTCGAATCTAGCTCGTATCCATAATGTTTCAGTGTTAGCTAATAATTTTAATGAAGTGCAGCTTCGCAGCGCGCGTTAATTACATCATTCTGTACACATGTGTAACGTCAAACATGATACATTGCTTTTATGTAAATTAATCAATCACTTAGTTAAATATTTTGCATTGAATATAATTAGATACAAATATTAATGATAATGAATTACAATTTATATGCAGTTATTACAATTTCTAATCATAACGTGTTACCTTTGATATTATATGATTGAAAACACTAACACTGTGAGGATCGGACGAGAAACGTGACTTAAACCAAAACGGCCGCAGTGGACCGTGGACATGTGTGTCCTGGTGGTCGCAACGGACACCGTGACCTCTTGCCTCGCTGTACTTTGATGACTTGTATCTGGCTGACAGTGAGCCGGGCTGAGTGAGTATTTTTACTATTATTAATGATCTTAGCGTGAACTTTGACTATAATTTAGCAGCTTAACTTGTGTATAACAGAAGGGAATTAAAATTGATTCATAGTTATTAGAAACAATTAATAATAAGAATGCTTGAAGAATATATACTATACATTTTATCATTAGTAAGAGTTTTGTTTATGGAAATCTAAACTAACTCGACCGTGACCACGATCCCACCCGATGGCAAGTGATGATATGTCGAAATATGGTACGTGCTTGTTTAGTAAGTGCCTATTCACTCAACTCTTGAAGGCCTCCAAATTGTACTTGGACAGAAACAAGAGTTTTGTATTTCTCCATCTACTAATTCCGATATAACCAAAGTATACTTCCAGTTATTATAGAATTTTAATTATTTTAATGAAAAATCATTGACATAATAGAAAATGTCTTTTGTTTCTTAATCATCAATGAAAACCGTCACCTCATAAACACTTAACTATAAAAAAATATTAACTACAGACAGGGGATATGGAAGGATACGTGTCACTAAAGTCCCTTGTGTGTCTTAACACTAAGGCTCTCGGATAAATTAATGGGATATTGGAAGCGATAGTAAATTTATATTGAAGTGTATTAAGATGGATGTTCGAAAGTCACATCTGTAATTACATCACATGTAATCTATGGCGTTCATGTTTTGAATATATGAGATGCATCATTTGTTATAAATAGAATCACTTTTATGAAGAATTAGCGAATGCATTATATTCATTTGTGTAAGAGAATAATAATAATAATTTTTGTAAGTCGTTAGATGCTGAAGGAGGAACGCATACTGTGGATGGTTTTACGAAAAGCCTATGTCCAGCAGTGAACAGACGTAAAAAATACAAAAAATACCATTCTGTTTTTTAAACAGTATGGTATTTTTTGTATGTTCATTGTATAACAAATTAATGATAGAATTTATACTTGAGTGTTATAATGGATAAAAATTATACTTAAATGGTAATTCCCGGTGCAATGTTCGCGATAAACTAAAAGGAAAGCAACGTAACTGTTAGAGGAAAAGGACTTTATGTTTTATTTATTGATAAACCGATTTCTGAGCCATTTAAGCTATAGAAACACTTTTGTTACTTTCCGAGTAATAAAACTCAGCTATCGACAATACTTCTAAGTCTATAAACTACTTTGTTGATTTTGCTTGTGTTTCAAGATTATTTATCAAAAAGGAAATAAAAATGAAACGAACTCTTGGAACATTTTGTATTAGAAATAGGTAGTGTTGATAACTGTTGTACATTGTACTTGTTTCTTAATAAAATGTTTATATATCTAACAATGTTTATCTTACTAACATTATAAATGCGACTTTATTGATAGATGGGTGTTTGTTAGAAGGTACCACCAAACTAGCTTAACAGATTTTGATGAAATTTGGCAAACACATAGAACGTAGTCTGAAGGACACGTAGGCTATTAATTAAGTCTTTTTAATGCTGAGTCCCAGGCGACAGCTTTTCTTACCAATAGGAATGCGAAAACTTGGATGGATGGCTATTCGTTATTACGTAATTCTAGAATAGTTGAACAAATCTTGATGGAAATTCGAATAAGGATAGGTTTCAGCTTGGAATAATAATTAGGCTACTAATGGCGTTTTTAGATTTCAGTATGGATAAAGTCAGGGGTGTCAGCAATCATCTCTTAAACATTTAATCTTCAACACAAGTTTCAATAAATGTGACATAAGATACATATTCATATGAATTCATGTTGGTTTTAAATAAAAATATGTTTTACTTAAAAGCCGTTATATTTTGGTAACAAAATTAATTATGAAATATTGCATTGCTTTTATGTATGCAGTATTCAATGTTCTGAATAACAGATTTCGGTTGTATAAGAAAAAAAACTCTAGCGCTACGTTCAGCTTACAGCGGACGTGACAGAATTCTAAAGGGAGACTTTATTTAGACCGTGAATGAAATATTTGAATAGGTATTAGTATATAAAATATTCGAACTTGCATATTCTATTAAAATTGTATATATTTATGACATACGAATTTTTGGATTACATTTTCATTTCACAACGTCGTTATTTGAAAGTTGACGCAACAATAAATATTTTATCTTCATTTCTGTCTTTCTTCCATAGAAATTATTAAACATAAAAGATCAGTTACCAAACTTGTACTTGGTTCTCTATGATATTATTATCTTAGAGGCTACCAGCTAAGTATATTCTCCGTAGAGTTACATAGTATATATTACAGGCAACAAATGCTGTTTCGTTGTAGTTTTACAGTCACAATGTTTTACTTATTCAAAGCTTGTCCCGGCCTCAGTTAATTATGACACGGTTCGCTGGACACAACTTTCAGATTGGATAGCCCACACTATTAATCTTGTAGGTCAATTGTCATATAAAGTACTAGACATTTTTTAGTTTAACCTTTGTACTTTATGTGAAATTCACCGCACTTACGTGTAGTTACATCATGTTACATGTATACATACATTTTTTAATCTCTATTTTTTTACGACAGTGCGAGAGACGGTAAACTGATGTACCGACAGTTTAGTCTCACTGTTAGATTATGTAGCAAACTGCGACCTCTCCATCTAAAATTATTATTGTATAAATTAAAAAAGAAGCAAAATAAATACCAATTTGCAGCAGCGTAATAAAATACTAATGTAAAGTACCGACTAGTTTCGAGCCCATCGGGGGCCCATCTTCAGGGTGTTCATTACCGTTCCCACTCGCCCTGAAGATGAGCCCCCGATGGCCTCGAAACTAGTCGGTACTGACACCGATT
>JAODUI010000032.1:2607844-2619985 GCA_027563995.1 Papilio gigon
CCTGAAGATGAGCCCCCGATGGGCTCGAAACTAGTCGGTACTGACACCGAGTTGCACGTGGGTTAAGCCGTTTTATAAGTAGTCTAGACGATATGATTAATAATTAATTAATATATAAAAGAGAATAGAGATTACTATTGAGTTTATTTTTATTTTTATGTAATTACAGAATGAAGTGCAGTTTCCAGTTGTAGCGAGAGAAAAATTTTGAAACAACACGAAAGATATTTTATTTTATTAAAATAGGTAGAAACAATACATTTTATATTTTTGAAGTAAAAATACTTTGTTTTAATGATAGGTTTTTGATACTCTATCGAATAAAAAGGGTCGCAATTTTACGTTATATTTTAAAAGGCATATGAAAGCGGTAATACACGGTTTTCGTCCGTTATTTTATATGTTATGCGTGATATATTCATTTTGGTCTGTTTGTTTGGATGAATAAATATAAATACAGAATATACATGTATACGCTAATTGAATATTTATAATTTATTTTCAGGTAATATTTTTTTTATTTCAATTGTAAAATTTAAAATAAATCATGTGGTTCTTTTTAATGATAGAACACGAAAATATAAGTTTGACAGATTTAATGATCATTACAATTACTACTATGATATATAAATGATTGTTTCCGTTTCGAAAATCGAGTTTTATTTACAGATGGTTTCTATATTACGTTACAAAATTTTCTATAGATTTTAATATATTTATATGCAAAAGTAACAATTATGAATTACACACTTAATAAGTCTTTAGTAAGTTGACTGCGTAATTCGAGTAATAAATGAGAAGGGTCATAATTATACTTAAGTAAAGTTCTTAATTGTACTTTTTTACTTAAAACGTTTAATCATGCTCAGATTTCAAATGTTTCTACGGTGTAAATTTATTTCCCTGTTGGTTGTATTTCTTCGGTTTCTGTCAAATGTCGTTGCCGTAAAGATTTTTTTAAATTGTTTCTAGAAATATTCTTTCTAACATCGCTCGCTGGGTAAACGATGTACAGAAAGACCTGAGAAACCTACAGGACTACGACTGGGTCGCGATGGCGCGGGTTCGAGTTGGTTGGAGACTTTTACTGTCGGAGGCTAAGACACGCTTTAGGTCACTGCGCCGCTCTAGTTTAATTTTTGCCTCGCCTTTGATCATAGTTTATTTTTCTTAATTTCTATAATTTTTCTATACTGCTTAAATTATACATTATTATCAAACCATAAATACTAATGGTAACTTAAGTTACAGTTAGTAATACGTTTGCAGAGCCCGCGGGGTTACAAAGACAATGCTCGATACTATCTAATGGAAATTTATTTTTTTACCATTCCATACGACTAGTATCCTTTCTTCACTAGTATAGTAGACATTGATAAATTATTATATTCTTCTTAGAACCGGTTAAACGCAATAGTAAAACAAATAACTTACGTTGGCCATATTTATATAAAAAAAATATCAAGGGAAATCAAAGGACCGGTAAAATAAAAAAAATGTCTGTTTTAAATCACTTGAAACTTTTTTAAAATAAAGCAATAGGCGTTTTATGAAAAATCACCCTGAAAATGTCGACCACTATTTTATTCGGTCGTGAATGGTTTTCATTAAAAAAAAAAATGGTTTCTGAGCCGGAGCTTAGATTAAATTGCCAAGTCTCAATAATGGCGCTCTCTGTTGACCCTAACCCCACGATTGAATTTCAGCCAAAAATAAAAAAAAAAACGCTAACAGAAAATTTAGTTCGGTTTTCATTGAAATTTCTGACGTTTTTATTAGCAACCTACTATTCGAAACTACGATTCATTCTCACTGTTCTCGAAAAAAAAAAAGTGAAAGAATCGTATAATGAAAAATAACATACAAAAAAGTCCTCCATGTAAAAAGACTTAGTCTAGAACTAACTGGATCTTCGCTTTTTTGTCAGTGTCGTAGAGATAACATCGCGCTAGTCGTACATCATTAAAGAAAAAAAGCACACACACATTCTTTGCCAAACAAAAAAGGGAAATATGACCTCAGTTATTATCTATTTTTTAATCATGATATAATTAAATCTATTTACTTATAAGAGCAAATATTTTAAAATGTAACGATCGTAATAAACGGGATTCTTACTACGATTAGCTCCTGAGCTCCCGATATTTCGGCACATGCATGCACCATGGTCACGGGTTGATCTAGTAACTCGTGGTAAGAATACCGTCTTACAAGTATTATATTAGTAAAAAACCATAATTTTAAAGTTATATTTTGAAGCACCAATACTTTAATGGTTAAAGGTATTTGCAACCACTTGGTCGTGACTTCGAATCCCGCTATTCGACTATTGTCGTGGACCATATCCTAGCACTAGCCTAGACCTTAGTACGAGTGGTAAAAAAATAGAAAATTAACAAAAAAAAAATGTGAATACTTGTACAAAAAAAATTATACATTTAAAAACTCTTCTTACAAGATTATTCTCAAAGATTCTTAGCTTTAAGTGGTTACTGAATTTTCGAGCGGTTTGCTAACACTTCAGCTTATTGCCTATCTGCTTCGTTTAAGGCGAGATGAATTTCGGTTATACAAACTTCGCTTGCGTGTCAGAAATTCGTTATAGTATAAGCAAATGTGTTAATAATCTTCAAATTGTATAGAACATTATATTGGCACTTACTGACAACTTTGTTAGCGTAGAATAGAAAATATCCAACGTTACTCCTGCATGTATTAGCTATTTTCCAATAAAAATCCCCTTAAAATTATTATTATTATAAACCATGATGTCTCCGAGTATAGTGGTAGTGTTTTGTTTTTATAAGAGAAGAGGGCATACGTGTGGTGTGATCATAAAGGTGGTCGTCGACTTCCGTGAACATCCGCAACACGAGAGAAACAATTGCAGTATTATTAGACTTATTAAGTGTTTGTAATTATTAAATTTGTTTTTTTTTAAATCTCACGCTTATTACTACAACTTAATACGATTTTGTTTTTTTTTAAAAAAAAAAACACTTTTATCAGTTTTCATATTGGTAGAGAACCTTAAAAGTTAGAAGTATTTTCAAGCACCATAAAACGTATGTTTCAAACAATCACAAACAAAGGTAACATTGTATTTGCTTGTTCACAATAGCATTTGTTCGGAGCAACGAAAATACATTTTGAATTTCGAACGTACAAAAGAAATTTCTAAACTTCCCTTTAACGTTCTGGCTTTAATTAAACTGATTCAAATAAGACGTAATTACACGGTATACAAGAAAGATATTTTTAGAAAAGTGTTTTTTTTTTTAATTTTGCTCGTAAATTACATAAATACTTATTTGCATTACTGCCTACATATAGAAAATTAAAGCAGTAATTTATGTTTCATATTCATAAAATGGTAGAATTTCAATGTCTAAAAAAAGTCTGTTTTACAAAGAGATTGACAAAGTTGACAATACGTTTGGTATGCAAGTGTTTCGGCAGTGTAAACCCGTAACGGTTTCCATTTTGTTAATGCATGGCGACGCTATAAGTGCGCACATCAATCATCGTTAGTGAAATGAAAAAGAAATAAGTTGTTCATTTTAAATACGTAGCGCTGTAGCGACTGTCGTTTCTTTATCTGTTTCTATTCACCTTTTGTTCGATGTACAAAGATTTTTATGAAAGATTTCGTGTATATTCTGTTATAATTTTCTATAGCAACAAAAGCGGGTGGCGATATTGACGTTACGTCAAGTTTCGTGACGTGACGTGACGTACAATCTGACATTTGTAGTTTGTACAAACGTCCATACATAGTTTAAAATGGAAAGGCAACCCGCATATTTTCAGTTACATTTTCAAATATTACAAAGAGTTATTTGTTATTCATATAAAGCTCAAATCGTATTTCCGTTCAAACAATATTTGTTCGAGGTAATAACATAGTATGTGCAAATTAAATAAAAACAAGAGAAATAAAGCAACAGCACGGAAGTGCATTTATTCTAATTTTGAAGCGTCAATAGGACTACCGATCTAACGGTCGTGGGTTCGAATCCCGCCATTTGTCTTTTGTCAGGAACCATATCCTAACACAAGCTTTTTCAAGCTTACCTAGAATGGTTATAAGAAATATTAGAAAATTAACAAAAATCTACTGATATTTAAAAAAAAAACCTATATACTAAGGTGACTATATATAACTAGGGTAATGTAAATTTATATAAGATACACCTACAGTAAAATTATCTTACACTTTCTCTCTACACTCTACTTTACAATAACATAAAAACGAAAAGGGACAGATGTCTCTTGTCTTACACACAATAAAAAAATATACAATTAGTCTAACACTAAATTAATTCGTACCTAAATATGGATTAATATGGGATTTAAATTTATTAAGTAATGTGTGGAATAAGTCGACATAAACTTAACATTAATTAATAAGTAAGATTTTACTTGTAAATGCCATGCGGCATACAGTTCAGTAGAGATAACGTCAAGAATCCATAAGTAATTGAAACTGTAATTCCTATGTCGAACAGTGGGCAGACAAGAGCTGATGATGATGATGATAATGATGTTAGCAATCACACTCATATTATTAATGCGATTGTTCTGATGCCTATATGTTTGTTAGCAGGTAACTCCTAAATAGATCAACGGATCTAGCAGGGCATTGTCTGCTGCTATTGGATTGTGATTACGTCCCATTCTCGTATTGCGGATTTTTTTTAAATCAAACCACCTCTAAAGTTTAATAACGTGATAATATGTAGTCTAAAACATGGAGGAAAAGTAGGGCTTGTTTTTATAGAAGTAATTAGTCAACTTTGTGCTGTGGTTGTTGAGATACAATGTAAGAAAGTAAAAAAAGTTTCTGCTACTTTTAACAGTACAGAGTACAAATTCTAGAATAGGGATTCCTTTATAGTTTATCAATCATTCTGAACAAATACACATGTGTTTACTTTTTATTCCCACCTTCAATATATCAATTGATTCGCGCACTTTACTATATTAAGTTAGTGACCTTGAACCCCGGAATTGAGATCAGCTGGAATTGAATCGGGATAAGAGTAAATGTATTGTTTTAAATTGTTTCTTAATCTTACTACTTACTGAATACTGGAATAAAATACCAACGTTTTCATTGAAGCACTCTACAAAAGTTTGTAGAGACATATTTTAGAATACAAGGGATTTTAATTAAAATAACATGTAATCTAGAATATCTTAGTAAGGGCAGAAATTTTAATACTCTATTAACTTTAAAACATACGCAACGCAGGGACGAATACCTTGAGATAATTAGATTATATATATTACATGTTAGTACCCATAGAATTTACTGAATTATACCTTATTTGTAGCGGGACATAAAAATTACATACAAATCACATCTTCGTTTAGTATATAAATGTAGTAATTCATCTGGTATTGCAGATGTCGATGATCACTTTTGTGATAACGCCGCTCGTTTGCCCTATAAATAAAATAAATAAATGTATATTTACGCATATCGTTTAATTGCATACGTGATAAACCATTTCACATTTCAACCGAACTTTGGCTTGATATGCAAAAACCTTGATCGTTGCCATTAGCATGCACCCTTGACCCGATACATGTGGTTTTCGATGCTCGCTCAACTCTGTTATCCGATGCATAAAGGTCAAATATTACGTATTATTTATACTCGACCTTCGATAAACCATTTAATTTACGAAATATAGTAACATTTGGAAGCGACCCTATTAATCTTATATGTTGTGTAGTTCAACATTTGTTTTTTTTTATGTTAAAAATATTTGAATGTCCAACATACGCATTGGATCAAAGAAAACACTTAAATATGTCCTGTGTTCTTATTAGTTAAGTATATGTTGACATGGCAAAGTATGTAATTAAGATTTATACTCAAGCCTGTGCCTTTATGTCTGCAAAGTAGTTAAGTTGGTAACTTAAATAACGTACAAGTTACCAAACGTTCACAAGTTACATCTTTAGCGGTTGCAGTAAATGGACCAACACTGAACCTTGTTACTTTAACAGACGTGGATGCTGTTTGTTCGAGTGTCTTCCTAAAACATAATACATAGATTAAATACTTAAAATGTAAGATTTAATAATTACATTAATTTCTAAACTAATGTTCAGAGTGAACCTTTTAAACATTAAAAATTATCCCATACTTCAAATATCATATTTTTAAAACGTTTTCAACTTCACTTGTAAATATTACAACTATTTTATACTTCTCGATTCGAGGCCATTGACTAAATATGACCCAGTTCGAACAACCATTCACTTTTCAAGCGTTATTTCTTTTTATAAGAAAAAAAAACTTGATTCATTGGCATCGGGGAGCTAGCAAAAGTAAATCTTTCTGCTTTCAAAACATAAGCTTAATTTATTTCCTTTCTCGTTCTATGTTTCCGAATTTACATAATTGTGTTCTTTCTTAAGGAATATGCATTTGTAACTAGCATCTTAATTACGGAACAGAATCTGCTGCTGAACATTCTTTTTTCATAAATCAGTTTAATTGTTCCTGCACGTTTTATTATGTTTAAAATATATTTGAAAAAAAACTCAAAAAAGGTGAGTTATGAGTAACACATCTGGACTGGACACAAGTACTATTGTGCTATTGTACTTGTGTCCAATCCAGATGTGTCCTATCCAAAACAGCTTGGTCGCAAACTTATGCATACGAATAATAAGTAAACTTTTCCAATCAACTTAATTTATCTTAAAAGTGAAATGAAAAAAAATAATTTCATTTATAGCAAACATTAATGGCAAATGAGACCTCCCATCTGCGAATGTCGATAACATTTACGATGCAACCTTCCAGCGATCAACCGGAGAAAAAAAAACTATTAGGTTATCAAAACCTTGAAGAGGGTTGCGTCGTAAATATTATTTTTCTTAATATAAGAAGCTTAACATTTACTATAATATGACGCTAGTTATCATAATTTGGTTTATATAATAAAACTGCGTTAACTAAATAACATTATTAGGGCCATGAAACTCTCCATGGTGACGAAAATATTTTTTTGATTTAAAAAAGAGGAGACTGGCCCATTCAGAATGTTGCGTCGCCATATTTGGATAGTTATTATTATAAATACAACTTTTGAAGCACCAACAGATATAGTTAAGGATACAGACTACCAATCTAGTGATTATAGATTCGAATACCACCATTTGACTATTGTCGTGAACCAGAACCTAACACAAGCTTTTTTAAGTTTAACAGGAATGGTGACAAGAAATGTTAGTAAATCAACAAAAGTCTAATAACATATTAACCCAAAAAAACTGCTACAGCCCAAATAAGGAAACTAGAAAGCGATGGTTCGCGTTCAAGGTGACTTTATATTACTATATTTAAAGATACGGTTGCATAATTCACATAGATAATAATAAAACAGCTAACAACATACGTATTGTGTGGGTATAAACCAAATAACGAATATTCATTAACGTGATCCGTGAGAAAGTTGCGTCAACGTTCATTTTGTAGCTGAGTCTGGGGTGAGTTGCAACTGCAGGTTACGCGATAACGATGGGGGATAACAATAGTATATACTTTACTATTTATTTAAACCTCTTTTAAAAAATATGGAAACAGATTAAAATAGACATCGGTATATATTAAAAAATAATCTCAATGGTAATAGTAATAATATTGTTAAATTAGCGAAATAATGGCACAGCAAAGGAGTGGAATAAGTTGCCGGCGTCAGTGTTTCCGTCCAAGTACGATGTAGGGGCTTTGAAGAGCAGATTGAATAGGCAATTACTATACTATCACGTACCATATTTCGACCATATCAACACTTACCATCCAATGGCATCGTGGTCAAGCGGTAATTTAGATTTCATATAAAATTATTTTTAACCTAAGTTTAAATTGTGAAGATTCACAAATATTTAAATGTTTCGCTTGCTATTTTTTCTGGTTCAAAAGAATTTAATCAAAATGTTGATCAATTTGTGGAACGTTGATTAACGAGGACAAGTCAATTTAAAATGTTAATCGAGTACAAAATTTTATATACAAAATATTACTTTTAAATTGAATTGACCATTATTACTACGTATGTATAGTTTCTATTACATTAATCATACTTAGTTTTTGCCAAACAGTTGAATAATAATAGAGTGTTATAAATATTAGAGTCCCTCACTTGACTCGAGTTACGCCTAAATTATGTTATAGCAAATTGATGTAATGTGAGCACTACCATGTTCATATATATTAAGCACCTGATTATATCAGTCTGTAAAATGGCAGAAATGCGAAGGCATTAGATGTCGCACCCAAATATGTCATTGATTACTAAGGGAGACCCTGAAAGGAAACGTATGAACATTATACAATAAGATATTGTGTAACCAACGTTAATCTAGACAGTTTAATAATTTGAGTATTGAAGAATTTTAGCTTCTATTAAACTATTAAAACTTTCGTGAGCCATTTCACTATACTACTTATAAAACGGCTTAACTCACGTGTAACTGTGGTATAGTACCGTTCCCACTCACCCTGAAGATGAGCCCCCGATGGGCTCGAAACTAGTCTGTACTGACACCGAGTTACACGTGAGTTAAGCCGTTTTATAAGTAGTATAGTAAAATGGCTCACGAAAGTTTTAATAGTTTAACCAGTCTTTTCTTCGTTTCTACCTTCAAACTACAACTACGAAATATAAAAAAAAATATAGTAATTTCAGGAATCCTTTAGAAATAATTACAACGGTTAAGGTAACAATCCCCGGTTATGTGTACGTTAATTTATGGTTACAAAACAATCAAGTCCTTTGTACCTTCCAACTACATTGTTCCAAACGCAGCGTCGCTATAATTCAATCTCGATTACCATTTGTCACTTAAATGGCTCACGAGTTATGTAATCGTGAAAGTAAACAGCGATTGTAATTCATCAGGTCCTCGGCACATCGCGGTGTACCGACAGGGCGGGCATGCCCCGCATTCTTAGCGCCGCCGACACAACTGCATTACTAGGGCTGACGACAAACAGGAAACGTAGACGCGAATAGCACCGTCATCAGCCTCTGTCTGCCCACTACTGAAAATAGACCTTCCCCAATGCCGTCTACAGTATGCGGTCCTCCGCCTTACGTAACTAACAACTTCCCGGCGTCCGCACTAAGACGAACACTGGAAACAAAAGACAACTAGTTAGTTGTTAACCACCGACTCCCGCTTGGCAGCTTCATTTTATAGACTTAAACCCATGGCATGATTTTTTTTGCAAATCTCAAAGAATACTGTTTAATCTTAAAGCAGTGTCAGCCCTAATGTAGTCTATTTGGTGAGCACGCGCCGCCTAATTGTCGAGCATCGACAATGAGCGTATTGTAAAGACTTATTCACAATGTAACGGACAAATTGTAAAAAGTATATTTTTATAATCTGTAATAAAATTATTGTTTACGATTTTCTACTTTAATTAAACTTAAAAAATACAACACTAACCGCTGCACTCAGTGTCGAAACTAGCTGAATCTTAACTAAATAAAAGTAACTTGAATTATTTTTCTGTCTAATTTCGTTTACTAATTTCAAAAATTTACGCTAAACTTAGTGTTATCAGTGTGAATAGACCTCATAAGTGTTCCGTGCCTAAATCACATGACAGTTTCCGCAGACATTACTTAACTTCGGTTCTGGTGATGCAACTGATTTATTGTTCACGTGTGTTTTGATTCACAATGTTTTTAACACGTTGTTAAATGTTTTAACTAAAATGTAATTGGTCAAATATATTCAGTAACAAACTAAACTGGACCAAATTACATAAAACTGTCATCTTGATCCAGTATTGCGAGTTATTTCTCTGTGATAGACATTAGGGAAGACCTATCCAATCAACTTATACTAATCAAAGTTATATCTCTTTGTTACAGTTAACAGACATAGTGAACGCGATGTCACCTCGAGGCGAGTTACCACTGGAACTGGCTTTGCGGGGACGGAGCGCCTCCATTGCGACGACATTGCTACAGCACTGCGCAGACCCTGACGCACGTGGGCCCAGAGGTCGCACACTATTGCACCGAGCAGTCGATTCCAGAGATGCCTTCTCCGCCAAGTTCCTCGTCGACAATGGCGCTGATACCAGTCTCACAACAAAGTTAGTAAACCCATAAAACTTAAAAGTGAGACAGATTGCTTAACAAATATCTGCAATATAAACCAATAGAACCAAGGTATTGCTTGCTTATGGGCGTCAATACCTTGTGTGACCCCGCCGTTTGTTTGCACCCCCCTTCTCTTATAAAAAAGCTGTTAGACCTATTAACGAAGTACTTTTCTTGGTATTAAGGGAAACAAGTAGAAAAATTATAAATTTAACGATTTACATACTTCTAAGATAGAACTAAACAAGTGAATACACGGTCCATTGATTGCTTTTTAAGAACCAAAAATATGTGCGCATACAATCAAACTGTTATGATACATTTACCGTACGAATTCGCAAAATGTCTGCTAACCAGTGGCGGATTTGCCTTAAGGCTGGCCGGATCGCCAATCGTGACAAAAAAAAACAATGGTAATAACAATTAATAACTCTAAAGACTGCAGATCCGCCACTGCTGGTGTGTTCGCAGCATAGGAGCCGTTCAAGTATAACGTAAGCACTATACAGAGGCGAGGGGAGTCTTTGCTTTGATTATTTTTGATGTCATAGGGGAGGGGGGGTGAAAAATTGTAATAAATTTGCTTACGTAATACTTGAATGGCCCTATATGATATCCCTTACCAGTTGCGTGCTACGTAAGTACAACTCGAAAGTGAGTTCGTTGAACCATTAAATAAACAATTACGATTCCTGAATGCAGTGTTATTCAGAGTTATTTATGCTTGTGTATGTTTACGAATCTGTAACTTGTGCGCATGCGTACACTGGATTTAACGAATTGATTAAACATTTTGTTTGTCTGTACTTCGTCATGTCACTAATAGAATTCAGTAAAGTATTTCTTCTTTAGTAATGACATAATGATTAACTTATTGAAACTTTCATAAGATACTTTTGGACGGATTGGTTGGACCACAAAGACAATCGACGACCAGGCATCGACAAAACTAGAGGAACTATTGATGCGTTGCCGACCTTAAACTATCTTATTATAGACTGTTTACATAACAAACCTATGTCCAAAGGTGACGAGAAAAAGGCTGATGATGATGATACTACACAATTAAAATGAAAGCTTAACTTGCTATTATATAGTCTTCTAGTCGGTACCTACTATGTTAACAAGCGTAGTTTATTGTAGTGTAACATATAACTGCTTTCAAAACGCAATAAAGCTTGTATTCTTTTATTTTTGCGGCAACGTTAACACTGCTCTGTGGTTGACAAACCGCACTTTAGTAGTAATAAACCAGTCCAATGTCAATTGAGCAGTTACGAGTATAAACAATTGTAATTACAAAGGAAATCACGAATAACCGACTAATTCGAACTGACAGCTTATTGTCGACTTCCCGAAACCAATCTCACGTCCGCAAGTTGCACTCTTATTAATACATGAATGTCAGTTATTGTTACGTATGTTTTTATATGAAACAATATAAGATAACTACAATTTTGACATAGACAATGACAATGTGTCAAAAGTTTTTTTTATAGCCAATAAAGTAAATTATTTTAAAATGCTTAAACATTGCAGCTATATGTTTTCATATAGCATGTTAAAATGATTTCAGTATATATATTAAATTATTAGCATTTAAATTAGTCTATCATGAAATTTATACGCATTTGATATTACGTTTTTTCATCAGAAGTGTACTGTCATCTTAACTTGATGTATTTATTACAGAGAGGAAGGTGATACTGTCCTGCACCTGATAGCAGCTTTAACGTCCAGCTCGTGCGAGCCGGACACCATGGAGCAGATGGTGACCATCGCGGAGACGGTGGTCGCTAAAGGCGCGGACATCAACCGACAGAATAGAAAGGGATAGTAAGTTAGCATACGTAGTAGTAATTTAGACGAAAGTTATAGCAAAAGATATTTTAATATCATGGCAAAGTATAGACTATTTAAACTTTCGTGAGACATTTCACTATACTACTTATAAAACGACTTAACTCACGTGTAAATCGGTGTCAGTACCGACTAGTTT
>JAODUI010000032.1:2620085-2632009 GCA_027563995.1 Papilio gigon
CTAAATAGCTGCATTTTAAGCCGAAGCCGCAGCTCGCCACTCACCGAATAAATTAACTACTTCTTAGTAATTAATTAGAGTTGCTTCAAATTGTACATCTAGGATTGACTACAAGTTCAATTCTAAAAATAATTTGTGTGTTGTACTTTAATATCTACTTTATTTTAAGTTTAAACAAAATAGTTTTTGAGTATAGTATTAAGTAGGACTAAAACAGCGGTAACGATACTACAGAGCTTTTTACGGAAAACATTTCTCTACGTGCTACGCGTACGCGCTACGCCGTAGACCATCGTAGCAATTTATTAGTAATCGGTACAGCGATTTGTAAGTCAATTAGTGCTACTTAAATTCCTTATAATCTCCAAAACAAGGTTATATAGAGTTTGAATGACTTGACTTCTGCTATCCTCCACTGGAGAGCATTGAAGTATATTTTATATTATAAGTTTCATAATGTGAAATTAGTAGTGCTAAAATAGTAACAATACTGTAGACTGTAGAGAGATATCAAACACCTATTGTATTCATCGGGGCCGCCGGACTGTTCCGCCGCGGGCAAACGAGGTTCATTCTATAGCATGACCATTATCTAACCTTGCATTTTATTTATTTTTAATCCTTATCTACATTCACAAAGGTTATCATATGAATAGTACAGAAATAAAATATAGCAGCTTACATGTTTATAAGGCTATCAATGTTCATGCAATAAAATATGACCAGTGGTCAACGTTTTATTTTCATTTGATATTTAAAAGTTCTATGTGTTTTTTCTTCACGTTAACTTTATCTGGGTCAATTTTTTCTCTAAAATAGGGTGGGTACATAGATATTGAATTATTAGCCACTAAATATTATTTAATTTAATTTGTAAAATGATAAGCCTTAATATTTATTGAGCATACTTCGCAAGCCTTTTATCATAAGTAAATAATCATATTAGAATTAAACTGTTTACCAATTATGTTAGCCTTTAGCGATTCAATATATCCTTATTAGGGGCACCCATTTCTTACATTATCGTAACCTGCACAGAGTCCTTGGAGTTAAGTAAGAATTATATTATAGAATAACGTTTGTTAATGCACGTAAACCCGCGTCTCTACCGACGTAAAGTGGCGCTTGTTCAAGAGCTCGTTTCGACGGCAGCTGAGCTGTTCTTTAAACTAATACAGCTAGTTACTATACTTAACGATAAGAGAGTAAAATTTAACGAACTTACGCTCTGTTTAATGTCTATACAAGAATTAAGAAAATTAATTTAATTTTCCCTTTCAAAAAAAAAAAAATTACACATTTTCGCTTATTTTTTTGCTGTAGAAGGAAAAACATGTTAGTTTTAATCATCTGACCACCGTAAAATGGCACTTTAAAGGTACTATTGTATAAATCATGTGAGTAAATTTTAGACCTCTTTCGGCTACTTTCACTCCTCTTCTCTTTACCATCTTCTTCTAATAAGTAAACGGTTTGAAATGGGGAATACCTTCTTTTTGAACATCGTCGTGGTCGTTTACATTTTTAGGGAATCGAATGGCTGTATGCCCATCTATCACTTTATACTATGAATAAAATCGTGCAATTTACTGCAATAAAATGGAGTGAATGAACGATATATTTTGTGTTTGGAGTAAGGTTGAATGCACATAAACATATTGTTTGCATTAACTTACAACAAATGTAAAGCTTTAGTTAGCTTTCAACTTGAAACCGTATTCGTTGTTAAAAGCGAAGTTTCATTTCCTTACTCTGAATACATTAGCAACGAGCCGTGACATCACTTGCCTCAATGAAATATGTATGGCGTTATATCCCAGTCACTCTGCAGCTAAAGTTTTCAGATTACCTCACGGACGATCTTTTCAGATATGTATACAACCTGCCGCGTATATTTTCTTGCTAGAATTTATTTCTAATAACTTACTTACTGTTACTATGATTCATACTAAAGTGTTCAGATATCTGTAGTTTATTGAGTGCAGTCATCACTGCCTGATCGCAATGGACCGTTTTTGTCTCATTAGCAGTGAAAAATAATGGTTACGCAAATCAGCAACAGATCAGATCACTTCCAAGGTATCATTATTTTCAGTTTTAACTTGTTAACAATATGAAATTATTTTTAATTACATTTGTTCGCGACTTCTTCCACACAGAATTTTGAAAGACACTGATAAGCCAATTCGTTGTTCAAATTTCATCGTTATCCATTCAGACTTCATGGAGTCACGTGCTAACATCCATCTTAACTTAAGCTTTGATAGAATTACTAAGAGAAAGACAGGCATAAATTTTATTTAATAAAACTATTATAGTTAAATGGAATGGTAAAAAGGTTAAGGCGCCTAAATCCATTTTTCATCAAAGTTCACACGGACAGACGTAACAGATGTTGATCCCATTGCCATTTCGGCTAGTAAAATAACCGATTGAAATTAATAAAATAAAAAATAATTTATTTAAGAAAATCAAATTAAAACTTTTGTAATTTTAATGTAACTTTTATAAAGTAAATATGAAATTTGTCATGTCAACATTAAAAACTAACTATTATGCCATAAAAAGTTTTTACATTCGAAAACTACGCTCTATTCGGAAAATCGTTAACTTACATAAAGCATGTTTAAACCGGCGACATGAAGTTACATATGACGGGGGATTTTGTACCACTTCTGTTAACTAATTTTCTTGAAATACTGCCAAATAGAAATTTGGCACAGACAATTAAAAAATACTGAAAACTCGATCCCTGTTACAGTATTGTAAAACGTTAGAGTGCCAAGACATCTATTGATTTACAATATTTTAACATGACCTTAAAGGTTCTGTCTACTAGCAATTTGTTTCATATAGAATCGAAAAACCTGTAAACGAGCTTTTAGTCGAAATATGATGCCATCTTAATTTTATTGTAAAAAAACATACGTCACTTAAAGTTGTTCAAAGGTTATTTAAGCAGTTGTATAGTACATTTAATTAAAAAAAATTACTGATTATAATCTTAAGTCTACAACCATAATAATTGTTTTAATTTTAATTTACAAAATTTCGTAATTTGGCATCAGCTTTTATGTTTGACATTATGATACTTTGATAGTCTTAATTCCATTACCGGCCGTCGAGATTTGGGTTAATGTGGGATGTTTTAATTAAAAATAAATGAATATTTTTTGATAGTAGAATTGATTGTTGAATTAATAATGTTTAGGTGCTTGGTATGTGAGATTATATAGCGAAATATTACGTTTTATTCAAAGAATTTTTTTTCACAAAGCAATGGTACTAAACATTAAATTTGTGTATCATATATTTTGACGAAGCCACTCGTCTCCATGATATTACGTTCTTACGTGAACAATTCATTGCTTTCGTGTAATACTTATTCTTTAGCCCGCATTATTATGTTACCTATTACAAGAAATGAAAATATGTTTTCTTGATTTTCGCTACATTTATATTAAAATTAAAAAATATTGTTATCAAAGATTTCTATATAGAAATGATTGCATATTGTTAGAACGGAGTTTTCAATTTGACAACTGTCATATGATGGATAATTAATCGATAGGCGACTTTTCATTCTAAGTCACTATTGCTGATATAACAGGCTAGAAGCCATAATACTTTGTGCCTATTTGATTTTCGCCATTTTGTCACTCACGGTAGCTTTTAGTAGCAGTGGCGAGGATTCAACCCAATAGGAATAGAAATAACTATCAATAAATACTATTATACTGCGTTTAGAGTTATACGCCAGGAGCGTATAACTCTAAACGCAGCATTCATTTTCAAGAATGACCTATCCAGCGGGTTCTATAGAGATCAATGTTCACACTGCTACTCTAGTGGCTTTCGGTCGCCATGTGCAACCATTTGTCACAAATGTTACCCGACACTTACTATATGGGACAGCGTGTCAGACGTTCGGAATGGTCAAATTGAATATTTATTGCCTCATTACATTTAAAATCGATTTTGAATTAAATAAAAATAATTTCATTTATTCTTGCTGAGCCTCCACTCATCATCAACCTGCCCTTTTCCTTATGGAGGGTCGTCTCAGTATGAACTACTCTTCCGATCCTTCTCTGTCAGTCGTCATATCTGAACTCACACGCTACCTATGCGTATCCTATTATATATACACTCCACTGGCGAAACATGCAATTGTCTCCGTTTTTAAAAGGAAATAAAGAGAGATGACTATATGTTTCTACACATGTACAAGCAATGATAACCACGCACCATCTTCAAATTTGTGGTTGCTATTTGAAATCCAACGATACAGTTCTACGATTAATACGTATATATCGTACACGGCTCTTCTATTGTTCGCCGTAATATTTTCATTTCGATGCATTACAATTGGTATTGTTGAAAAATTCTAAACTTCCTGATAATATCTTACATTTTTACTGACATAGAAACACTTTTCATAGGCATGTACCCAAAATATTTTTAAAATATACTACATAAGCTATTCTGTTTACAATCCAAGCGAATAACAGTCGGCATTTTTATCTTTCCATGAAATGCATTCATTCAATGTTTATTTTTCCTTAATAATAATTACATATAAGTATACCAGTTAGTTGGGGGACCAGGAGTGTGGGCTCTTCTCGCTCCAGGTGGACCGACGACTTAGTGCGGACGGCAGGAAGTCGTTGGATGCGGAAAGCGGAAAACCGCATACTATGGAAGGCATTGGGAAAAGCCTATGTCCAACAGTAGGCAGACAGGGGCTGATGATGATGATGATGGTGATGATACATTCGTCCCGGATTAGTCCTAATAAATACTTTCATTTCACCTTTACACGTCGATAGAAGAGTATTCTATAGATTCTTTACCGCGGTAAAATCTAGAAAATTAATGAAATGAAACATAAGACCACCTAAATCTGTAGCTAAGGATCCCACGAATATATGTATATGTTCTAAATCAATAAAGTTCAAAGCAGTTATCGGAAATCGTTTCAAAATGTTTTATTTTTCAAACGAAATCTCAGTCCTTCATAAAAGGTGGGTCAATATGAAAACTAGCGAATATATTTGAACGCTGACAAAGGAATGGTAGCTTTGTAATAACGCCCTTATTACTCTAACCTACCGCCGCATTTCTGGCGTTAAGGGCTTATCCCATGGTAATAGTACGTTTCATTTGTGAAATTGAGAGTAACTTTTATTTTACCTTCATATCTACTATATAACTCCTACGACAGGTAAATACAAGGGAAGACAATGCTCATTTATATTTCATTTAGTATAGATTAAAATTATAATTTAATTCTTGTGACACAACTTTGAAGCGCCAATAGCCAAATGGTTAAAGGTACGGACTACCGATCTAGTGGTCGTGGGTTCGAGTCCCGCAATTCGACTATTGACGTGGACCATATCCTAACACAAGCTTTTTCAAGCTTACCAGAAGTGGTTACAAGAAATATTAGTAAATTAATAAAAATCTGCTAATGTTTAACTGAAAAAAAACCTCTGTTATGCGGATTTTCTTCGTCTGAAAATAAACCAATCAATTTTTTTTTTAAATGTTTATTGTAATTTCTCGCGATAGACTAGTAGAGATTTGTGTAAAGCAATAAATTCCTTTACAATATGAATATATGATCAGATTTCTAAGGAAATTCATCTTCGTAACTATTGAAATATACAGGAATATATAAATTTAATATTTCCTATGAAAATTCACAAGAACAAGATGTCGTTTCCAATGTAAACAGAATAGAATTTGTGCCTAAAGTTTGAGAACGCCGAGGGATTTAAGTTTGATAAAGTGCGATAGAAATTCAAAACAATTCCACGACTTTTTATTATAATTTATCTAACATCAAACGAGTTATTCAAATAGAATAAGATAAACCATAAAGTTGTCATTCTTTACACTGTCTTGGAAAGTTTAATAGTTTTGAACGTTAAAACGTTGCCTTTTAATTGAAATGAATAGTCCTTTTACAGAACATATTTACATTTTCTAACTTCAGAATGTACGATATAAAATATATAACATCCTATATAACAAATAATTAAATTACTAATTTAATTTTGTAAATGACAAGATTTGATTGACAAGTTTGTTGAAATGCCAATAGCGTATTGATTAAGGGTACGGAATATAGATCTTGCGGTCGTGGGATCCAATCCTGTCATTCGACTATTGTTATCAACCATATCCTAACACAAGCTTTTTCTAGCTCAACAGGAATGGTTTCAAGAAATATTAGTAAATTAACAAAAATCTACTAGTATTTAAAAAAAGAGCTTTACTACTGGCGAATTCTATCCTCGAGATTATCACGCGTATTGTTTTTTTTAATTTCATAACAATGGTATGGATTTTAATAAGGATTTTGCACATTACAAAGCTGTTTAACCAGCTCGGGCGACGGGCCAACGACTTGTCAGTGTGCAGATAACTGCGCCCCGGTCAATGGCGAGCTATTTAGATAAAGCATCGTTTCAAATAAGAATAGCAAACGACGAAATATGACTAGTATTTTTAAATAAACTAGTTGCAAATTGTAATATATTAATATTAACATTTTATACCATGATAATAAAAGTTAAACGAATTTAATATCTGTCAAGATTTCGAATCACGTCATTGGACTATTGTCGTAAACCATATCGTAACACAAGCCTAGAGCTTAGTCGGAGTTCTAAAATAAATATTTATAAGTTAATAAAAATCTGTTAATATTTTGAATAAAAAAAAATAGAACATATCGCTAGCTATCGCCCGCAACTCCGTCTGTCCGAGTGGTAACAGATGGTGGTGGTGGAAAAAATAACAAAGTTATGAAAACCTAATCCCTATTCCAGGCTATAATCTATCCCTATTACAAATTCCATCCATATCTATTCAATATTTACACGAAAACAAACATCCATACTTATTTACTTAAAATATATTTCACATTGTTTTTAAATTGAATGTAGCTTCCGTTATAATGACTATTAAAAATTGGACCTCGCTTAATAACAGTTGCGGGTTGAAATTAAAACTTTATATTAATTCACAAGAGACAATGTATCCAATAAAAGTTTACGATTCATTCGCTTATCGACTACTATCGATGGATAAAATTGTCATTTGGTCAAACAATACATATACGTCATGTTTATTACATTTATCTGAATAAAATTTAATTAATAAAGTCGATAATTCTTTACTTGCAATTGTTTCTTTACAAAGTACTTGTTTAAAAGATACTTTGAAAGTAATTTCGTTAAAGGCAACTAAAGAGTCTTGTAACGTGATCAAACAATTTTCTTAACGACTTGTTAACACTCGACTAAGACTACTAACCAAAGAAATTACAAATTTTCTTACGAAATAATGAAGTCAGCGAATTAAATTATTAAAACTATATTTTGACCAAATTTTTATAAGTAGTAGGAAAGCAGTGAAGTAAAAGGATTAATAATCATATATTATTCTACATTATGATGATTTACGAAAGTCATTTTCTAATGTAATTTTAGATGTTCAGGAAATTATGAGCGTAGCCTCTGCAAGAGACAAGCCAAAGATTTGTAGCACTTGTGCCCGGACCTGGAAGCGGAACTTCAAAATAGTTTCACGTGCACGCAGTTATAAGCTAACGTACTAAGCTACTAGGAGTTCCCTCAAACTCTATTAATAAGTTCACATTAAATTGACTTGGTAGCAACTTCGGTGTAATTTACATCGCTACACGCCGTGAGCCACTCGGGCAAACAAGGGTAATTAAAGTTTACAAAAGGCTTGATGTTCAATTTCGACACATTAACGCGGCGAATGTGAATCATGTATCTCTTCTGAGATATAGAATTAATACTTGACATTTATTCGCTAAAGAGATTCGCTCGTTGATTAAATACTCCTTGTTTCAAATAAATTTAAATGTAATACGCTAGAACACCTCATTGTAAAGTATTCGTTGCTTATCTATGTGAAGAGTTTATGCTTAAATTTTATGAACAAGTTGAAGAAACAAATGAAGTTAGGAAAAGGTGAGTTGGAAATTTACTAATAGTGTTACTAAAAAAAATGAAGAACGCATTCTAAAACTTTTTTGTACAATTCTATGTATACTGTACTTACTAGAGCAGACATAGTTCTTTTTGTTTTAAAGTCCTATTTTCTAGAAATTAATTGTTTCCAGGAACTTTAATTGTTTCAAAATAATTCTCTATTATAAAAACTAACATAAATGTCCTGTTTATCACTGATCCATTTAAGATTCTTTTTATCTTTAAATTAATTAAAAGTTAGTTTCTTAATTAAAAGACGCAACTAGGAAGGATTCCGGTGTAATTAGGTTAAAGAAAAATAGTTATATTTATCCTTTTAAATTTTTATTCCATTAACTTGCTTTACTTATTTCACATTAGTTAGGTTTAGATTTACGCAGTACTTGTGAATTATTTCCTTAAAGTACAATTAAACTACATCTGTCTCAAGCGGAACACAAGCTTGTTTGGTTATATTCTCGCTACAGCCCCATCGACATCCGATACACGCTTTTAGGACCAACATTACGGGTTTTGTACTGGATTTTCGCACTCGGATACGAGACTAAGTTCGGAGAACATGTACGTTTACAGGAGAATTGTCACTATAGTGATGTATTTTAGGAATGTAGAGAACATACTGAATGAAGATAATTATAATGGCTTTGTTTAACAGTTACAAAATAACCATGGTCTTCAACTTTCAAAACATTTGTACAAAAATATTGTAATCTTTTATTTTTTTATTTCATCCAAAAGTATTTTTTAATAAACAACGTATTAACATCGGTATGAATGTTTACTTTAATGGTCATTTTAATTGTTGAATTAAATATTTTTTTTTACATCTATAATGATAACTTGGAATACAAAGTCATATAAGAAATCTTTTGTCGTATTAAAATAATACGTGACGTCATAGGAAAATTTACATCAATACTTTGCAGGAAAATGTTTCATTTAGATCGGAGATGGGTGGATGGATTTTCTTATATTCTTTTAAATTATGTTCGTGCCAATACGAGCGAGGCATAGCTTTATCGAGTGAGCGACTCATGATTTCATTTCATCCTATCACAATAGACTCTCAGGTGTGCAGTAATGCCAAACATTTTTTCCTCAATAAAAATCTTTCTTACTTATTACGTAATAAGGACATTTTTATAATCTTCATGTATAGTTAGTATTGAGTTTATTGCTATATCACGTGTCCATTAACTATTACTGGGTTATTTTTGGTTTTATATCAAGTTTTCTACTTTGTATAAGGTACTTTAGGAAAATTAACGAGCCTTAATAGACTTTAAGATATGATATATGCTCGATAATTATTACATAATCTTTTTTAATGTTAGAATTTTTAAATGCTGACATTAAATTCGTTTTCATGATTTCAAATTAATGACTTTTACACGCGTTCTGTTTTGTTATAGATGCGGGAGTACTGCCATCTAAATAATAATGTATCTAAGGAAGTTTAAAATTTTATCCTATCAGTCGAAATGAGATAGTTACAATAAATAAATGAAGTAGAAATTGTTCGCAAAGTAATTGAACGCGAAAGTATGAATTGAATTGTGTAACTTATTGTTATTCCAAAATTTACAATTTGAATAATTTATATTTTAACACTACGAGTCTTGTATACCTGGCTTTCACTTAATTAAAATTGTATGGATAGCCCCACAAAGGCCTCGTTGTCGAAATTATGGATAGCGTTGCAAACCAAACGGCGGCAATGGGTCCGCAGCCATTTTCACACCGCCAATGACTCGATGTACAAACTTGTTGCAATAAATTATTAAAGTATACGCACTGTTAAACAAATTTCAACTTCAACCAAATTGTTTTACGTCCTAAATTTGTAGGTTAACTTTGTAAACGGAACACTGGAAAGTCTGAAAAGTGGATCACAACAATAATAAATTTTAAAATTTAAAATGTTCTGGTTAAATGGGAAAAATATCTTTTATTTTTTTTGGCAATTGTTTTAAAATACATTGATATTACATTGATATAATGCAATAAAATTGTTCAACTCTAAACATAATCTAAAGTTGAAAATTAAAACCTAAAATCATTATGATTTTTAAATGTAAATATAATTAATATTCAAAAATATTATAAAACTACGGTTAACCTATGAAATTTTTAAATGATATTTTCAAAGTATTTACATGTATATGAAATTTCTGAAATCACGTACCTATATCTGGGGTTGGCATGACCTCAACGGATATAAACCCCAAAAATAAATTTAGATTCAAAAAATGAACTTATATCAACATAAAGAATTAAATAAAATGTTGCCACTAAATATTTTGTAAATTAATTCAACTTAATTTTATCTTACCTATGTACCTACTTGCGCTCTTTGCCATAGTTTCTGTTAGTTGACAGCAAAAAGAAATTGAAACAAAACTTAATAATAAACCTTGATAAGTTTCCTTGATCATTGCTTTCACTTTAAAACACTTCACGACACTAAAATCACTTCACATGTTTATTTCGCGCACTGTCGTAGTATAGGTACAATAATTCAGATGTCGCTGGTGTGTCGGCTTGGGGAAGGTCGAGTGCTCTCCACAGTCGAGCGACGACTGGTGTACCCCGACCCGGCCAGAAAGAATGGTTCACTGCGCACTGCACGCGGCTTCATTCTATGTTTCTACATTTCACTGCTAACAAGGTAACAAGAATTTTTCGCAGCTTGTTAAGCGAAACTTTTATTTAAAAAATGCATCCACGACCTTAGTTATATAATGTGTTTGAATTTTGAACGGGTTTTTCGAATTAAATATTTGGTAAAAATTAAAGTTTACAAGGAACGAAATTTAGTTACTGAAATTTTCTATATAGAATTTAAAAGAGCTAACACAACTGTAGAAAATCAAATATTTCATGTGCGCTATCGTCTAAAACGCTACGAGTACCCACTTTTTTATTTATACGAGTAAGAGTTTGAAGTCGGAATAAAGTTTTGTGAGAAGTTGTTTGATTTGGAACATTTTAAAATTTTATCAGCACCAAAAGGACTTTACTTCGTGTAGCACTTTGTAATGCTGTTTATTTTATTTCATTGTTTTAAGATTGAAAGTATTGTTTTAACGTGAATTAGACCGTCTAATAAATTTGACAAATTTACGTAATAAGTAACAATGCAGGTAAGGAAGTTAAACAAGTTTTTGACTTGAACTTCTCTATTATTTTTCTATGTTGAATCAGTTTTTTCAATTCAATTACAATAATATGTTCTAGAAGTTGAGTTATAAAATTTATGAACACTTTTTTGTAAAAAAAAAAACAATCGATGATGTGAGTAAAAAATAAACTCCAAGGATTCGAATCAAATGAACTCAGTCAAGATGAAAATAGCTTCATTAAACTATGAAGAGGGTAATGTAGAGAGTGCTCAAGCTTTGCTTATAAGCTCAACGATTGCGTGCTTGTTGATTAATCAATGCTGTGTGTTTTTATTTTTTTTGCATTAATTGTAATAAATCTCTTAGAATAGTTATTTCGCAAGAATTACTTTAATAAAACTATCTACTGTCTAAAGGAAGATTTATGTTTAATTCCTTCATAGATTTCACTCATAAGTTTATAACATAGGACGTTATAAGTGTTGTTACAGATTGCTGATTAACAGGTAACGAATCGTGTCACTTTTACGTTGAAATTCGCTGAAGAAAATTGCTTTCAACATAAAATATGAGATGACTGGAAACTCTTTGTATGCAAATGTGGTAGGTACATTTTTATGGTTAATTTCAAATGCGAGATTTGTGTTCACTCGAAATTATAACAAAATAATATTACGTTCGCAGAAAGTCGAAGTTTCATTCTAATCTTTAATTGGTTTCGTTTTCATTAATTAATTTAATGATGAATAAAACGTACAGAAAATATCAG
>JAODUI010000032.1:2632228-2651088 GCA_027563995.1 Papilio gigon
AGTTTCATTCTAATCTTTAATTGGTTTCGTTTTCATTAATTAATTTAATGATGAATAAAACGTACAGAAAATATCAGATATTAAACGATGTTCTACGAATTAATTAAATATTACACTAACAGTTGGAATCATTAAAAAAAACAAATGCTTTCAACTTTGTAATTACAAAAAACTAATTCCAACTGCGTAACCGCATCGCTCGGAGCACGTGCCACTAAGAAAGCCTATTTAGTGAAAACTGTTTTAATTAATAAATCGTAGGAATGCTTTTGAAATATTTATGACTTAAGTAATAATGCTGCGACTAATATTGTGAAATACAGGAATTATAAAGTGAAGTGTCTAGAGATTAGACTAGACTAGAGATAAGAGAAGGGGGCAAACGGATCACTGGGGTGATCATCGACGCCTACAACACCTGCATCTGAAATACCAGAAGCACCACAGATGCGTTGCTGGCCATTGAGAATGAGGTACGCTCGCTTCTTGAAGGACCCTAAGTCGTATTGGTTTTGTAAATACCGATAGATCATTTCACAACGATTGGTAGGAAACTTCAAAGATTGGTTGAAGACTGACGCAGTAAAAGTATATCATAATTTCTGTCCTTTTTTTATGAAGTCTAAACTAACTTGACCACGATCTCACTCGACGCCAAGTGATAATGTGGTCGAAAGATGGTACGTGCTAGTTTATTATCTTCGCTCTAGTAAACCTCTATATGTGTTCGGAGCAACATATGTTCATCACATTTCATATCTTAATAATGAATAGTTTATAGACCATTTTTAATTACAATGTCTTCTTTATAACATATAAACAATCGTATTTATAAAGGCAAAGTTACCGAAAGTTCCAATGTTGGTACTCGTTATTACGAACCCAAAAACTATTATTTGCAGATGTTCCATTTGCAACGTCGCGCTCTGTCGTACGTTTTGACCTTTATCTTGAAATACATAAGGGTTCGATAAGTAACACTTCGGAGATGATTTTTAATTTTTAATTTTCTGTCAAAAAAATAAACATAGAATAGAATTTTTCATTCCAAATATACGTCTTAATTTTGCAAACAATGGAATGTCTAATTTCATACATGGCAACCATCATGCTTTTTTGTTTTGTAACGTATTTAAAATGTAAAATTTGATATAACTGACAGAAACATTGTTTGTAACGAATATTATACATTGAGTACTTACCTGAAAAAATAATTAATACCCGAAAAAAAAACGAGTTACATGTCTAAAGTAGAATTCTGTTAAAAGCACAAGTTAAATGATAATTAATGTTTTAATGTAGAAGCGCCAATAGCGTAATGGTTAAGGATACGGACTACCGATCTAGCGGTCGTCGGTTCAAATCCCACCATTCGATTATCGTGAACAATATCCTAACACAAGCTTGTTTAATCTCACTAGGAATGGTTAGAAGAAATGTTAGTAAATAAACAAAAATCTACTAATATATTACAAAAACAAAATGTGTTAAATTATAAGGTAATTTCTTTACCCAGTAGTGATAATAAAAATACAATAAAATGCAATTTGAAACATGAAACAAACGGTGAAAAGAACATTCTTTTAAATGATCACTTCTCCGTACCGACGTGAATTACTGGCACAAATTAAAAAGTTTTCGCTAGTGGACAGCTCTTTTAGCGCGGAATTTATATTTCACCACAATGACGTAAACACAGTACGTACAGCTATGTAATTTCATTTACTGAAAGTACTTACTGAATTATTTTTCATTTACCGACAAGTTTTTTTTTTTTAACCATGAATTCAGTACAGAATACAAACACGAAATATTATGAATAAAATTGGAGTGTCTGTATGTATAATAAAAATAAATCATATTTCATGAACACGATGCATTAGCGTTGCTTGTAACGATGAACCTTCTACTGTTAAAATTTATGTCTGTCTGTATATCTACAAGTTCAGGTTTGTTCCGCGTAATCTCCGAACTGCTCGACAGTTCTTAATGAATTGAAAGTTTCGTGAGAAATTTCACTATACTACTTTCGGTATGGACATCGATTGACACATGAGTTAGGCCATTTTTAGAAGTTTTGTATTACTAAAAGTAGTTTAATACGACTTTTCATCATTATCATATCAGCCACACGTCGCCCACTGCTGAGCGTAGGCCTCCCCCAAAGATCGCCACGACGATCGGTCCTCGGTTCTCATCCAGGATGCTCCCGCAAACTTAACCAGATCATCGGTCCGTCTTGTGGGAGGCCTTACATCTTTTACTGATATAAAATTGATTGTACGTTTATTTTTATCATAATTATTGAATACGTCAAGTAGACTGTCTCGTAACGTTGATAAGAAAAAAATATTTACCTATTGGCATTTTATTTTTCCGTTACCTTTATAATACATCGAGTTTTATCGTTGCCTCGTGAGAGAAAAGAAATAAATAAATTGTTGCGGTAGCTACTTTTATTATTAAACTGCTATAAAATGTTTAGATTTCCAACAACTTTAATTAATAAATGTAAGATAAAAGTAGGGCGCCTATACAAAAACTCGATGCTAACAAAATATATTGTCTGTTAAATAGATTAAGAGGCTTTAAAGCGAAGATCTTTCATTTTTACGTCTTAAACGAATCGATTATATTTAAGAAATATGATTTAAATAATTGTTATCCATGAAGCATCGCTACGTGATTACACAATTAATTAATAATAGTGACTTTCTTCTACAATAAAGTGTTATAATTCACCTCACATACTAGTAACACTTCAACAATAGGGTTACCAAATAGCATATCTAAATTTATATTTGAATCTCAATATCCGATCCTTTTTTTACGACGATGAATGGCAAAATATATGAATTATTAAAATATATCCTGAGATACTAAAATATAGTAATAAGAGGGGTGTGAAAGTTTTTCTTTAGCTTACATTAATATTAGTAAAAAAAGAAAAACTACTAATAATTATAATCTTTAGATAGATGGACTTCTTGGTAGGTAGCACGAAAATAACGAAGCGGTTCAGTATGTAATTAGACACAGGCGTAGATTGCTAGCTCGAATAGCGAATCAATTACTATTTTTATCTTCATTACGCCTGAGAGTTATGAGCATAAATTAATCTGTTAAAAAAGGTCATTTCAGGGCATGTTGTAAAAAACCAAGGATTGAAAGTTTATAAATATTTTTTGTCTTTGAAAACTATTTCATTACATAGTGTCTTATATCATTGGTTTTGACTTCAATTTGCGATAGTTCAATGTTATCAGAAAGTTTCTATAAGATTTGTTGAACTTTGTAAACTGGCGATAAAACACTTCGAAGTACGGCAATTAATCAATGAATGGTAGGGACGCTGGAATTGTTTGTCATCGTCGGTTTATCATGGCTCCCAAAAATATACTTCTCACTAGAAGTTATCGTAAATTTAATCATCCTTTAGATTACAAATAACCTACAAAATAGTATAAATATATGTTAGCGCCTGCTATTATTGAATAGCAAAATCGAGGGAGAGTTCCTTTACACGATTTATTTTTAACGTAAAATAAAATAAATAAATGTATCCAATTAGAATTTAATCTCATTATAAAATTAAACATTGAAATCTCTCGAGTACAAGAAAATTCGTAAAATTCATTAAAGTAATAGGAATAAAATGTTGAAACGAGATTCTTGAAAACTCTTTAAAATCAAAGGCCTTCATTCTCTGAGGTAAGTAAATGGCACAAATTGAATAGCTTTTGTTTTTCCTCTCAAACTGACAGCGCCTTTGTGATCGGATTCATATTGAGGTTCATTTTTTTTGTCTCATTTCATCAAAAAGAAACGATCTTAAAATTTCGTTTTTAATTATTAAATATTACATTGGTCAAGTTTTTCTTTTTTAATTAGTTAACCTATTTAAATACTTTAAGAAGGATGTATTTCAAAACAATTTTCTACGTTAAGTATGGACTACGTTTGATCTTAATAACATCTTCTGCGTATAGAGCCCTTTGATGGTCAAAATCTACACTAAGGGACTTCCTTAAAAGATACTTAGTATCACTGCAAGATTATTTATATGCCGCTAAGGTTAGTTTATGTTTAGTTACATATTAGAATTACAAATGTAAGTTTATTTATCTGCCACAATTATAACATCCCGTTTGTTTCTTCATGCCGAAAAAAATACGGGGCAGTGCTTACGTCAGCAGTAAAACTTTATTAAAAAAACTTTAAGCTTCTCCCGAACATATATTAATTAACTGCAATGCCCCAGTTCTTTCGACAGAGGTTTCACAAGCTCAGTGTTGGAGTGTCTGTGTTCACATTCGAGTACGAAGGTAATTAGTTGTCAACTGCAACAGACATTTAATGCAATGCAAACCATTTTCACATACAGGATGTTTCCTTATTCTTAGTTCTAATGTACTTTATGATTATATAGACAATAAAATGTTTAGTTTATTTGAATTTAAATATGAAATGGAGGTGAATTTATTTGTCGATGTTAGTAATTTTTTTTCATGCATATGATTTTTTTTATTCGGCGCAGACGGAGTCAAGGGTACATGTTAATTCATCATAATTCTACATTGTTTTATATGTCAATTCGCCAAATTCACTTAGACAATGGTAAAATAGAGTCCAGGTCTAAATAATTACCATTTAAGTGAGCCGGAGAATGGAATTTGCATCTAGTTAAATATTTCCGCATCTATCTAATGCTTTAACATGGCGTGGGTACTCGTAAATGCTAAAATGTTTAGTGAAGCTAATACATTCTGTTTTGGATGTATTTGCAGGCATCTAATGGATTTGCATATACACTTCATTTATTCAAAATACAAAAGCAATGTTTAAACCTTCATTTGTTATTATTACAAGAGTCAATAGGCATTCGTATTCATGCGTGAGGATGGGACACAATAAAAAAAATAATCAATTTTTATCTTCGTCTTTTTAATAGAAATCCAAGTCGATTAGTATACACGATGTTTTCAAATTATTTCGTTTTGCAAGAGTTTGAAAAAGTTAGATATTTTCGCAAGGATTTCATCACCGTAAAAACAAATCTCGCCGAGTGAAATCCCAGTGACGTGACGTTGTCAGGTCTCGACACAGCGCAATAGTGACGTGAGTTTACGGATGAAAGCGTTCAATTTCCTAGCACGTGAACTGAAGTAAAGAATTTATTAACATGAAAATGTTGAATAAATTCCTTGCGCAGGAAGTAATAAACATTCAATCGCATTTTAAAGTTTGCATCAATAACTAAACAGTAAAAGATAAGCTTGGTAAAATATCTAAAAAAATAATTTCAAAGATCTGCCTGGTCGAATTATGTATAGAATTTTCATTATAAAATGTAGATAATTTTTGACTGAACTTAATATTGTCTGTGAAATGGTTGACTGATGGGACTTAGAAAACAGTAAATTGTGACCAAAAAAAAAACAACGCTAATTCGAAAAAAAGCTGACAATCTTATCAAAGGGAACTTAGAAGCAATATACCTGGCGGTTCATCGAAGATCTTATACATATCTACAAATAAAATATGTCTGCTGATGATGCTGACTTTTCAAAGGTTAACATAATCATCATATCAGTCACACATCTGGACACACTGCTGGGCGTAGGCCTCCCAAAAAGATCGCCACGTTCGGGCTGGGCCGCCCTCAATTAGGGTGCTCCCGCAAACTTGACTTATCAAAGATTATATAATCGTGTAAATGGTAAAGGTTAATTTCACAGAGTGCATAGTCTTATTTTAAATTTGCAAAAATAATTTCCTTTCTCCTCCAGCCAATTGTTTTGCAATTTAGACACAAAAACAATGGACGATCCGAGCTGCCAGCGGCGCTGTCTGAGCAAATATTAAACCTTTGTCTGCGACGGCCTGACCCAAATAGACGGAAGACCGCCGATACTAATTCCGCACTAAGGCTGTCTGAATCCAATCACGTGTGGTTATTGCGAAATGACTGTGGGGATTTATTGTATTTGCCAACACTATTTATATGATGATATGTTGAAACGAATTACTATTTATTATCCAGATTAGAAATACGTCATATTTGATTTATATAAATTCATATTTTAATATAATTATAGAATAGAATTTCGTCTACGTAATTCTTTCAAGAAAGGGCGTCGGTGGCTCAGTTGTTAAGCGCTTGACTGTACCGGACCGTACTCGACATTGTCCAGGTTCGATTCCCGCCATGTACCAATGTGTTTTTCGATTTTCTAATTTCATATGTACATTACCCGACGCTCTTACGGTGAATGAAAACATCGTGATGCTACCTGCACATATTTGCGAAATAACCAAGTAACGCGCACTGAGCCAGCGTGGTTGACTATAGTCTAGACATCCTAAAAATTGGGTAGGCCACGAGCCCCTAAGTGGGCACGGATAGTGAGCTTATGATCATGAATTCTTTAAAAATAAATTTCAATAATTTAAGAGATGATCAAAAGAGTTCTATCAACTTTCCCTTGTTAACACTAAATTTCAACTCAGTCCGCTTTCTACTTTCAAACTCTGTTGGTTTTTTGCAAAGTTTGTTTTTCAACTTTGCTTTAAAGCTAACCAAGTGACAGAGTTTTTCTAGCTTTATGCGGAATTTATTCAACGTGCATAAACAGCACGTAGGAGAATTGAATTTTTAATGAGATTACTTGATTACAAATTGCACATAAAATTGTTTCGCATAAACTTAAGACTTCATTTTTCATTTCTATTTACAGTAGAGAGACACCGTAAACTATAACGGAGCGTGTAAATCTGCTGAACCTTAAACATAATCAGTTTATTTACTTTTGATAGAACCAGGTATAAGATGGCGGCGATGAAATTGAAGAAAGAAAACACTGATGTTTAGAGTATGCTCGGTACGATGGTAGACAGCAGAATGTTTTGTTTTTGCAATTCCTTGCTATATCGGTCATCTTCCTTAAAATTGGTCCTTCGAGCCGGATCCAGCGACCTATGGATTCAAGTGACCCATACATAACGTCTACTATCTATTAAAAATAAGGAAACTGTAATACAACATTTGCTTTAAAGTAAGCATAAAATTTCATCGTGTAAATATAAATAACATGCCTAAATTTTCAGAGTCGTAAAGTTTCATGTTCACGCCCTAAGTGCACATCTTCCGGTCAAGAGCGCTGCGCACGGAAGTCTCATGTTTTATTAAGTGTTTGTGGCCGCTACCGTACGTGAAATATGAAAAATGTTTTTGGCAATATCAAATACTGTAACAAATACTATAATTTAATATAAACATCGCTGTCCCGATAGTTTTGCAAACTATTAGTTGCGGCAAGATAATACAGATGGCGCTACATTTACATTAGAACGCGATGAAGAGTTGCGCACAGCTTAGATTATATAGTTTTGCGATGCATCGCATAGGAGTGAGACAGTTGGGGGAGATAGCTGAGTGATAGGTTCTATGAGCGTTTTGGATTTATGTAAATTAACTTGCTAACTTGTGAATAAAATGTACTTCAGATCACACCACGGGGTGACCCTGGATTAGGTTGCTTGCGTTAATAACGGTTATTTAGCTGTACTTCCCTACCTACCCAATGTTGTGTTACGTTACTACCCTACAGTACTTATTTAATAAAATAATCTCACTTCTTACTGTCTTGCTAACTTGCAAATGCAAATGTTTTAATGAATTGATGGATGTTTGTTAGTAGGTGAGTCCAAATTGACAAAACTGATCTGGATGAAATTTGGCACAGAGATAAATTACTTTCTAGAATACGCATGTGCATACGCTACTTTCCTATTTTGTTTTTAAATTTCACGCAGACAAAGTTGAGGGAAATAACTAGAAAAATATATTTCTACAACGGTAGTTTGACTAGGAGCAAAGAATTATTACAATTAAATAGATCTTGTGCTAATGAATACACTAACAGAGTAATCCAAAATGAATTAATGTGGAAGCAGCGAAGGTGTGTGTCAAGGTAATGCGTTAAATAGAAATCAGTAAACTTAGCCTACCCCTTTGAATTACGGGTATGAATTACTGAGCATTTATTGTTATTGTTTAAGTTATGAATAAGCAGTTTTCGGTTTTTGAGAATTGTCTTTTGACAGCCCTAATGTCAACTGAAACACAAACAATATGCGAGTTTGCACTCTATAAACATGAAAATCATGCACCGAAATTATTCCGCACTTGCTTTGTACAGTTTCTAGTTTCATGCAATAACCGGTAGCGTTTGAGGTGCACATTAATTAAGTTAATTACCGTTACGTCTTCGTTATAACTTCGATATCATGAAGTTTGCAAATAGGAGAAAATGTAATTGGAACTCAGTTTAATGGAAATAGACCTTTTCTGAAACTTAAGTTAAAATTGGTTTTAGTCTGTTTTGCGAGTGATGCTGGGTACTTTGACTTTCACGAGCAGGATAAAAGAATTGAGATTTGCATTTGAATAATTCAATAAATTCGTAAAACTAAAATTCTATTTCTTTCGAGGTAAGTTTATTACTACGTTAATTAGGTACTACGATAAGGTTAAAAACAATCTTGATATTGAATAATATTAGCATGAAAAAATGTTTGAATAGGAGAGAAGTTAAGCCGGGACTTGCTTTAATAAAATTCAATTTTAACTTCCACTTTCAGCAAAGTTTTCCCACTTCCGTATGAAAGTAGGGTGAAGGCAGTTTCATTTACACTGGAGTACTGTTAATGCTCAGTATAGTATTATGCACCTTTACTTGTACAATCTATATCTATGTTAATAAAATTGAAATGTCTTTATGTAATATCGAAATTAAACTTTCATATTTCGTTCACAAGATGTACCTATTCGTATTTAAGTAACTAACAAAACAAAAATTTTATGTACGAATCGGCTTCCCTGACTTTGACAAGACCTTTAATTAGGAAATTAGTTTATGTATGCGATAGTAAAATAAACTTACATTTATATATCTTTTAATTCCACTCTGACGGAGTTACAGGTAACAGTTGGTTACAAATAAAATTGTTATTACTTCAATAGTGTCAAATTCTTTAAACTTTAAGTATCTCGACAATAAGTGTAAAATCACAGGAGTGATTTTTTTTTAAATATGTCAACAAAAACAGCTTTAAGCTATACTAGTAATTCAAGAAACATTAAAAAAACATGTTCTACTACAACGTCGATATTCAAAATGAAATGAAATTTTGAAACCGCATAGACCGACTGCTTTAAAATGATCTCAGTTTATTCACATAAACGTAGTGCGGAGAGACATCGTATACTGGTAGTGTTCCGTGTTGAACTGACACGTGTTATTTCCGGCAATATGACCACGATACGCTACGCCGGCCACTCCGATATTGACATGCTAAAGGCAGCAAACTGCTAGTTCATATGCACACCAAATGCGCTTAGTGGTTGCGTAGTTGACTTTGTCTCTGTGCGACGCTATATTTATAATAATCGGTACAAAACCTTCTATAAGATTAGCTGTTTTAAAAATGTACACGAATACACATGTATTATAACCTTTGTTCTCACTCGCTTTAAAAAGCCAACCAAGGACATTAATTAGCAAGCCAAGCCTGCTCTATTGTGGCCAGGGCAATTGCTGGGGAAAGCTAATAGCGCATTGTATGCTCGCTCTTATATTTCTTAGGCATACCTTTATTTTTAAAACAAAAGACTATTTATTAATTAAGAATTAACGCAGTTACAATTTCTTTAAGCTACATTGTAAAACTGAATTTAAATTTTCATATTGAATACTACATAAGTGTCAGTTAAGTTTTTTTTTGGCTCCACCCCCTGACTATGGCTGTCGTGTCAAACAACGGAATAATTGTTTTCTGTCACGTAACTTCAAATCGGATGTACAGATCTTGATGACGTTTAAAATAGTTAATAAAGCGTTCTACTGTTTTTTTTTTATCAAATGTGGACGATATCGGGGACCACAATTAGTTAGCAGTAAAAGTTTCAATCTGGTCAGTCAGACCACATAGTCTAAATGAAACATTTAATTAACAATTGCGAATTTAAATTGGATTCAACCATGATTTATTTATTACGTACCTAGTCATTCGCAATATACCTCAGCCTATTAACCTCACGGAACTACGACGCAAACTAGATACGACGTACTCGAAGAAGTCGTTTGGTAAGTGCTTAAACTCTAACAACCTTCTCTCCAGACGATACGTTGATGGTTCGAGAACATCACGATAACTGTTAACAAGTAACATTTAGTCGGTTCCAATGGAAATGAGAAATCTTAACAAATTCATCTAAACAATTTTTCATTTATACACATATAGGCATAGAGTTATTAAAAATAGACAGTATAGTATTAAATAAAAGTTACAAAGTATATCCATAAACAATACATAAATAGAAAAGAAATGGGCAGATAAAAGGTACTGATGATGACAGTTTTTTTGTATTGTCAAGTTATATCATAATACATTCGCAATGAATTCGTAGCACTAAATGTGCTAATTTAAAATTGCACGAGCGTCCATCATTTACCAAAATAAATTGAATGATCCATTCGTCAAGTTCCAGCGGTTAAGAGGCTACGAGGCTACGCTTTATCGAATTTCCATTTAATTTGTAAAACTGAACGCAAAATCCATGCTCATAATACACGGCTATATACTTCATGTTCAATTCACTGAACACAAAATACTCATGAACGTTGGAAAAATGGCAGGTAAAAAGGTTTTATGTGGATTTACAATACTGTACTCGGGGGAAATTTCTCACCACTTTAAAATGTTCCACTTGACGTGAGGTATGCAAACATTTTTCAATTCCACATATGCAGTTTCTTTGGACGGCTTATTAACTTTCTTCATTTAAAATATTTACGTAATATACAATTTTAATTGTATTACATACCCATAAAACATGTGATTCTGAACAATACGTATTTTAGTAGAGGTATTTTCATAAAACAAAAAAACGTCTTAAATTAATTAAAAGGTACATTATCTTATTTGAAGGATTCTAAACTCTACAATGTAAAGGAGAGATGTATAAGCACGCAATGTAAGTGCAATAAAGATAAATCACAAGACCTCTGTAACTATGTCAATGGAAATGCTGAAAACACAAACTAACGTTGAAACCATATTAAATAAAGCTCAGACAAGTTTCGTCAAGTACGAAGCGTGCAGAAATTTTAACAAATTGCAAATGCCGAGTATACAAATTAAGTTTTGGAAAGTCTCCAAACGTGTGTTATTTTACATTGCAAAACATGAGAGCTAATCGTCAAAGTTAATTGCCACTGCTAAAATAACACAAGGCTTTGCCGCGCCGAACACGACCATGTTGTATACTAACAACAGTTTTGTATTTCCCCTTCTGATAAATCAAGCTAAACTTTAGATCAAAACTTGCAGTCATATGTATTAATTTGCATACTAACTACGTAACTTGAATTTATTCCTTTAATGTGCGAATATCAGTTTCCTACCTATCTACGGGAATGTGGTGAAACATTATTTTTATTATCTTAAGCGCCATCTAGTTTCGATTATCATAATTAAAATGACTTCTCTTGAAATTCGCTGCTTCCTTAAAACTCATTTTGACTTCTATGTTATATTTATAAGCAGCATATCTAATATTAAAGTTATGGAATGAATAGCATATAAGCACAGTTTTCCATTTCCTGTTTAGCAAACATAGCGAACTTATGAATTAACTTGCGAAGTGCGGAAAGTGGGTTTCATTTTGTTGTGTAAACATCAAGTTTCCAGCAACTTGTTATGCTAAGAGTTTCATTCTAATTATGAAACTACGTACGTATTTATATTCCTTAGAGGCTTTTATTAGATATATTAACACTATATCATAGACACACCTAAAAAAACATTTAGGTAACAATTCTCAAAACAAAAAATATACCCTATTGGTTATGGGTACAGACAATTAATCTAGCGGTCATGGGATCGAATCCCAACACTCGACTATTGTCGTGAACCATATCTTATTACAAACTTTTTCAAGCTTACCAGGAAAGGTGACAAGAATTATTAGTTCATTAACAAAAATCTAGTAATATATTATTTTAAAGAAATACCTAAAAAACCTAACGATTGACAGTTGTAATAAAATCAGTAACAAGTTTTCTTTGAAATTGCACATTTTTAAATGTTTTTATATTTTTCAAGCTACATATTTATGTGTACTGTGCAATACGCAATAAAGTGGAGGGAATGTTAGCCGTGTAATTACTGATCACAAAGAGAGGGAGCGTTTGTATGCGCCTGTGGCCTAGCTCGGTTTTATCAGTTCACATTGTCCTGTGTTACATTCATTTAAATTTAATTCCATTCTTTTGTGTATGAACAAATTCCTATGTTCACATATTAAAATGAATGCGAAAATAAATCGGTTTTTAACTTTAATACCAAGTCACTCAACAGTAACTTGGAACGTTTATTAACATTAAAAAAATCCAATATACATCGCTTTCAAATTATATACAACTTACGTAAATTAAAATGCCATAATTAGTCCCCTTTATATAGTGTCTTGCTTTTTTGTTGCCGTAACTTATAAAAAGTTTGTTTAAAGGCTTGTTTTGTTCGTTTCATAAAAGCCTGTCGGCACACTGTTCACGTTTATTAACGAATCTAAATTGCTTTTCCAATTTCCTCGCCAAAGAACTGCACTACGAAAAATCTCTCCGTGTCGTTTATGAAATCTAAATATAATTCATTTGCTGATAAAATATATTTATACTATAATATAGCAAATTTGTTGCTAAAAAGTTGATATAATTATGACATAGTAAAAAATAATTCTATTAAATCTTTTAGTAAATAAAAATGGTATAACAATTTTTTAGATCATAGGATCTAACCTAGTGCTCTTTTTTAGATTATTGAACTCTTGGACTTGGATTGGACTCTTATTGAAGATTCTTGGACTGCACTCTGTTTGCGTTATTATTCAGTTTTTTATTGTTATACTTTTATTTTTCAGAGAGTTATTTTTTCCTATGACAGGTGAGGTATTAGTATTGTGTTTTCGCTATTTGCAGTAATCCCTCCACGATGGCTGCGTCAAAAAGGTATAACGTTTGGATATAAACAGACTACAGTCAACAGTGGCGAGACGAGTGCTAAAATGTTATTTATGTGAATCCTTTCATGCGCTATGAGATACTTAAATCACGTCTTACTATCCGCTGCTCTTGTTCTGTACCGGACTTTATAATGCAACGCCCGTTGCAACTTGCTTGGTGATTTATTTAGAAGTGAGTTCCATGTTTTATTCCCTTTGCTTGAACTGAGATGCATTTGACGGAGCATTTCTTCGCCAAAATGGAAGTACTTCGTTGCTTATTTTGTGTAATTCAGTTCACTGATAAGTTTTATAGATTCTTAATGGAAATATCAACGTTTTGATTGCTTTTTAAATACTTGATTGATTAGGAGACCTGAATTCTAACATACATTGCAACGATGAGAAATGAGAACAGATGAAGTCTTTACTTCCTATATTAAATGTCATAAGCCAATTCATCTCGATTAATTTAAGAATGCCAAAGGTAGAGTATGAAACGAAATCGTATGAAGTTATCAAATAATTCATATACATAAATATATGAGATTGATTCAAAAGTTTTCTCGTTACTGAATGAGGTCGTGTTATGAATTTTCCAACTGTATTAAAATTTTTGATGATCAAATAAAATTTAATGAATGACTTTATTTGTAACTACGAGTAATAATTATGACATGTTCTGCGTTTATCTCAGTGCAAATGAAATATCTACTGCTATTATGGGACCGGTTTAATGAGATGTAATTTATAACTTGTATCCATAAATATTTTCATAATTATTGGTTATTTTTGTAGTCAGTTAAACAAACACAAACGGCGCTACCCTGTTATGAGTTTAGGCACTATACGTCCTAACTTGAATTTTGAACTTCTAGACTACCGGTAGTCTCAAATATAATAAATCAATATATAGTGCTTTAAAACAAAAGAAATATTTATACTGGAATTTGGTATAATGCTTTAAAATTCGACGTGTTAAATACAACGTAAAATAAGTGAGTTGTTAAGAGACAGTATGATTCAGCATATCTTCTGCGCCAGTGAAGACGTCGCCCACTCAAAGAAATCATACTTAAGAAAATATTTTAGCCTTACTTACTTGTAGCGCTTACTTCTGGTCCCAGAGACTCGAAAGCTTTCCCGAAGCTGAGCTTTAGCAGACGATCGGAATCTGAAAAAAGCCGTCTAGTGTGAATGTGGAAAACAACATACATCACTATAGAAATTATCTATTTTACTCCTTTTTAATAGATGGCGCTGTTAAGTTTTATTTTCTCGCCATCTATTGACGAAATAGCAAAACATAAAAAATTGAATCAGAAAACATGGCACGACGTCTATACGTCAGCCACTAGATGGCGTTAAAATATATTTATAAAAAGTTTGTGTTCTCGTTCTCGTAAACTACGAATATAAGCTTACGTTGACAGTAAAAACATATTAAGGCCACAACATTGAGATATTAATGCATTTATATTTATGTGGGTTGAGTGCACTTAATACTTAAGTTGAAAGCTATTTAAATCTACAGTTATATTTACTTGGATAATTAAGATATCCGCGGCTAAGTACACAAAAGCCGTCTGGAATTCGGCCAATATCCCTGTTCATAATTTGGGACCTCGTTACTTGAAGTACCTAATTTAGTTTTATTGATCTTGTGTTCAAAATACAGGTTGAATTTTCGTAAAAGTAAGCAACAGACTTGTATATATAAATATGAAGCCAAAATCTATTATTGATAATATACAACTGTCTTTGTACTCAAGGTGGGTTCAAATAGCCGATATTGGTATACGTAATGTACGTAATATCTAAGTTTAGTAATTGCTTATGTTCCGTGTACGATAATCCCCAAGGTTTCGCCCTAATAACCGCATTGGTCTGATCAAACTTTCATGAAAATAACATCCTAACTTCCCCCCTTGGTATCACGTCTCAACATTGCTTATATGAAGTTTCAGTTTAGAATTTACCAAATTAAAAGTTGTTCTCAAGTTTTAGTTTGCGACAACCAGTTATAATTTGGATACCTATATTTTACATGGATTTCTTTTATTATTCCAAATGATCATTTACAGGTGGAAAAGGTTTTTTTTAATACTCAGGCTACGAAAACAATCTAGTCGTGGTTTCTAAAATATCAGACCTGCAGCGGTGGAGTCCGGTGGTGGCTGAAAGTGGAAAGTGGCTGCGAACCCTTGGCCTGGCGTCGCGGAATTGGCGGTGAACTGCAGAAGCAGATATGGCCCCGTAGAAAGGACTTCGTAACCTGAAAGAGATAGAAGAAATATGAAATTTGATCATTTTTACAGCTGTTTCTTCGTTTAATTTTACTACTTTGAAATAAATTCATTTCAGTGTTAGTGATTTTTCTTAAAAACAAAAAAGAAAAATAGAATATCTTGGACATATATTGCGTGGACCAAAGTATGATTTATTACAGCTAATCATCCCAGGAAAAATACTGGGTTAAAGAATTTCAGGAAGAACATATTGGGTTAAAAATCTGCGCCGGTGGTAAGCCAAAAGTACGCGCTCTATATTTAGATTTGCGGTGTCCAAAATTCAGCAAAATTAAAGCTAATATAAGATTTTATGATTTAGCTTTGCACTCGTAACTCTTAATGGTAATTTCTCGTGAGGCCGGCCTTCTGTACCACAAAGACCTTAATCGCCGGAGTCGTTATCCGTTCACCTGACTTAGCTCAGTAAGCTTCTAACGCAGAACGCTGACAAATCCATTTCTGCAAATGGCGGACCGTAAACTGAACTACAGAATGAACTTATAGCATTCCAATAACGCACAAAGTTTATTCCTTTTGTACAAGATTTTTTCTAAGCGATACAGAAGAGCGGAAAATAAAAGTCTTTATTTACGGACATCCGTCATGGACAAAAAGGTCGGGACAAATAAAACAAATGCATACTATATTTATATGAAACCGTTATCTTTACAGTACGATGTATTTGTTTCAATGGATACATCCAGTTACGACACAAGATATCACAGCTATTCCAAATTTATTATGCATAAAATTTGTATGATAATAAAGAAATTCAAATTGATTTCAATTCTGAGTTGATATACAGAATTTATTGCTAATAAAAAATTGAAAGTATAGGAGAAATAAACTTTGAATTACTAATAGCAAGTCGTTTATGACTGCAGCTATAAATAATGTAGTTTTAGACTTTACGGTAAATGTGAATAATAACGTTGTGGAAAGTTCTTAAAAGCAAATAAAATGAGACTGTAGAGTAATTTAGTAAATAGTAAGACAAAGTACTGACACATAGAGTACGTACTACAATAGTAATAAAACATTATGACGTCAGTAACGAATAACTCATTCTAGATTGAAAATGTTAGAGAGTTCTTAGGCGATTTGATGGATTGGTATAATTAGGCTTTTTTTTCTTTTTAAGAGAAGGGAGCAAACGAGCAGCGGGTTCACTAAAGTGGTCGTCAACGCCCATGAACTTCGGCAACACTAGACGAGCAGATGAGTTGCTTTGAGAAACAGATACACTCTCTGCTTGAAGCAATCTAAGAACATATTATTGACATTATCATATGTCATAATATATTTCATAAGTAATGCATGTGCTCATAAGTGTGCGATCGATTTTCATCGTCCGACTACCTGGGCCTCACTGTCCCCTTCTGAATGAATAATACTCTGACAGACTAACACCAACTGAAGGTTTCAGGGCTGACACTACACTTTTATCTTTATTATGAATAGTATAAAAAAATACTTAAATCTGACGTCTATATCCTTAAATCAAACATATCAATAAACGAACTGTAATTAGAGTAGTAATTAGAGAATGGACACGTGGAATATTTTTTTTCTATTTAGGTAATATATTTTTAATCCTTGGGCAAAAATGTTCTTTCATAGATCATTTAGAACGTGATTATAATTTTTAGATTATTCTTTATAAAACGCCAAATGGATGTAGAATGTTACCATAGCAATAAATAAATTATTACATTGATAACTTTATTTTTATTTATTAAATTGACTAGGTGCCCGTTACTCCTCTATCGCCCGTATTTCCGCTGTGTTCTTTCTTTCATCAAAGTGACTCAACCTTGAAGCTTTGATTGTTGCTATACTAGTATGTTTTACTGCTCACATACTTAATCCTTATCATTTAAGTCGTTATGTTTAACCACGATATGATATGATAAAATGAAAGTAGTGTCAACCCTATTATTTATTGTCCCGGTAACGTCGAGCCGTGATTGTAAGAAGTCACCTTCAATACCTAATTCCCAGGTTTTCTGTATTCAAACAATGTCTCTAGTTTTGTGGCTTACGCATTGTAAGACTTGAATGTGCAAATAAGACCCACAAGTTCAGCTTCGTAAAAAGCCCGAATTGTGACAACAATAAAGGGTTTTCAGTCCCTAAGTAATAAATTGGAATGGCCCCTTCTTTTTACAGTCTGGGATCTTTTACGTTTTGTTTATAAAGGCAAAAGCAAAGCACCCTTATGTTTTTATCAATATTATTGAGTATTGTATTCAAGTGACCTTGTTTTTTTCCTGTTCTATACTTTGTGCTTTTTGTGCTCAATTTCCTTCATATATGATTTATATTAGTGTCAGAGAATATTTCTTATAACTTGTTTAAGAATTCAAATCTCGAGATTCAGTACTTTACAGAAAAAAACTATTGTCTTTCATCACGATACACATTTCAATCTGGACTTGTTTTATTTAGAACTAGCTGACCACGCGAACTCTGTTTCGCCTTAAAGGCAATAAATAAACCGTTTTTTGAATTTATTAGGAAATACAAAAAAAAAAAACATTTCCTCATCGGAAAAAACGTTTGTGTGGGAAATAGAAAAGAGCTATTTTTAAGGCTTTCACGGGAGTTTTTCTAATTTTTTCCACCTTTTAAATTTTCCCTAGACCTCCACGAACCTTCCAAGACTATGATAAGTTAAATCCGTTCAGCCGTTCTTGAGTTTTAGCGAGACTAACGAACAGCACTTCATTTTTATATATATACAAGACAATTCTACATTTTATTTTGTGGTCACTGTTGTGCAATTACAGATTGATATTCAGTTTCCGGCAATGAATTTTAAATTAACCAAATATATAAACAAAACGAAATATCGTATCGTAGTAACGTTTTAATCATTGTCAAAGTTAAGTAATACCGCGGCCGGAAGATGGCGTGGTCTCTTAAGTAGCTTTTAATCTCAAGCATCTCGTGTTTTGGAGACGTTAATCCATTAAAGTGGATGGATCCTCGTAACATCGGGCCTGTACTAAAAATAATGTATATTCGTAAAATGAAGGCTCAACATATCTGACGCTCCTTCCACTTCTAGGATTCAAAATTTGCTATAAAACGTCTAACTGTACTTTGAAACCTTGTTATTATTTTTCCTTAGAAAGCTATATTTAAATTTCCTATTAAGTCTTCTCTTTTATAATAAAGTATCCCTTAATGCTTGCGACTTTCATATTAAAAACATAAAAGGAACCTATACTGATTGAAGCGCCAATAGACTAATGATAACGGGCACGGACTACCGATGTAGTGGTCGTGGCTTCAAATCGTGCGATTCGACTATTGTCGTGAACCATATCCTAACGCAAGCTCTTTCGAGCTGACCTGGAATGGTTACAAGAAATATTTATACCTAAATTAATATAAATGTTGGTATTAATATTTAACAAAAAAAACTGATCGAATAAGCTAAAGGAAGGATCAATTAAGTAAGTCATAGACTAATACACTAGGTCTATTATTGTATTGCA
>JAODUI010000032.1:2664795-2676805 GCA_027563995.1 Papilio gigon
GAGCCCCCGATGGGCTCGAAACTAGTCGGTACTGACACCGAGTTGCACGTGAGTTAAGCCGTTTTATAAGTAGTATCTAATGAATAATTCCAAATTCATCTAACATGTTACATACATGTACACAGAAAAAAAAACATTGTTTTCCAGATAATAAAATTATTTAAGTTTTAATAAACTCATTGTATTACAATGAACTATTAAAACTTCGAGAGACATTTCACTATACTACTTATAAAACGGCTTAGCTCACTGAGCTACCGGCCGCGAACGCGCTATAGTACCGTTCCCTCTCACCCTGAAGATGAGCCCCCGATGGGCTCGAAACTAGTCGGTACTGACACCGAGTTATGCGTGAGTTAAGCCGTTTTATAAGTAGTATAGTGAAATGTCTCATGAAACTTTTAACAGTTTAATAAAAAAATTATACAATTTTAATAGTCTCAAATTTACTTGTATATATTTTTATCAATTCATGTCTGTATAACTTACTTTATAAGACAAATTGTCACGGCCTATTAAGGAAATACTTTAACAGTCAAGGAAAAGACAAAAGCCACTCGCCCATTAACTTTGTTCCAATAACAAATAAATGAACACGATAAAGTACTTAAGATATTTTTTGTAAAAAAGAGGGAAAATTTTCTTTTCATTTTGACGTTTTGACATTTATACTAAAAAAAGTACGATTTTTTTTCTTATTTCCAGTATTATGATAACTTTGATTTTATTAAACATTCGCCACAAATATGCTATATTAAGCCTTTGTTAAGTTACGCCAAATTACACATAGTTACGGAATTTTATCAAGATTTCGTTTTAGTTTCGTAGGTTGGATATTAATTGTTGTAACAAAAATGGATAAAAATCATATTAATTATGTTTGAGTATAAAATGTGTAATTTTTTTTTAAATGTCAGTATATTTTTGCTAATACACTAATAATTCTTGTAGCCAATTTAGATAAGCTTGTAAAAGTTGGTATTCACGACTATAGTCGAATAGCGAGGATTCGAACTCACGACCGCTAGATCGGTCGTCCGTTCCCTTAACTATTAGGATATTACGCTCCTAAATTATCTGAATAGTCATACCAATGGCTTTTGAGATTTCGTTTCATTGCTCACGATTTGTTCCGCTACACGCAGGGAACCATAAAACGATTACGAGCTAATAGAGCGGCACATGAAAGAAGCAATAAAACGCCATTAATTGACTTTATGGTTACAGATTAGTCCTCTGATGGCCGTGATACAGGCACTTCCATTAAACGTCGCCATATATCGTATCAAAACTACTTGATCCTTGCTCGAAGTTTGCTCTATACTAAAAACTTATTGGGTCCAAAATACGATGAAAAAGCTACACGTTAATTGTACTGGCTGAAATGTCACGTTGGTTTTTTGATGAATGTCAGTTGTTTTTTATAATTCCATGTTCATTGATTGTTAAAAATAGTTTGGTGTTTATTGTTAATTCGGAGAATGATTAGTTATGTTTGTCGAGTTTAAATATTTTGATGAATGCGTAAGATTAATATGTAGTAAATAAAAAAAAATAGAGTACAATACTAATGAGTGTATGGTAAGAAATATTTAGAAATGAAACCCACACAAGTGTTCTTATAACATCAAAAGAGTTCTGTATATGTCGGTACCTTTATTTACCGGTACTCAAGTACGTCTTAACTTGTAATGAACAATTTTACTTTTGGCGTTTCGTCCCTTTGTCTTGTCCAATTCCTTTAAAAAGTTTTGGACCTTTTTGTTCGTATTACGGTGGCTTTATAATTACTTCGAAACTTCATATTCCATTTACGTACGTGGAAGTTGCAATAAGCATTTATAAATTGAATTGTAAAGAGCAATTACAACTTTTGCATGGTTTTATTCTTTTTAAACGGTTTTATTTTTAGGAACAAGGAATAACAAAAGAATAACAGGAATCAGTAGTGGAAGTGAACGGTAATCACGAAATAAGACTAGTTGTTCATAATTCGAACACTGGACCACGTGATCGATTTGTACCCTATGTCATTGAGCTATTGGCGTTTCATTGAAAACTACAATGCAACTTAATAAATTACAACTCAATAAAAACGTAGCAACACTATAAAAACGTAGTTAATCTAAGCCAAAATCCTATGACTAATCCGTAGATACTTTACAAAAGTAATTAAACAATTAATTATGACTGTAAAAAAAAATGAGAAGTGTTTTGTTTTACTTGAAATTGAGTCTCGGATTTAATAGGATTAGTCTAAGAGCTTTGTCTCGTTTGCAGCACTGGATAAACAATAGAACGCTGTATACACAATGCGAGACGGATGTTGACTGAACGCAGTTTATACTTTATTTCTTGCTAACATTTCGGTATGAACAAGTCGTAGTTACGATACGGAAGTATATAGTACATGTAAATTTAGATATACTCATATTTAGACAACAGGTTGGATGGCGCAATTGTAAAGCGCTTGACTGGACCGTACTCGACATTATCCAGGTTCGATCATCATGTACCAATGTGGTTTTTGATTCTCTAATTTCATAATATGTACAATATATGACGCTCTTACGGTGAAGGAAAACATCGTGATGCAACCTGCATATATTTGCGAAGTTATTCAAAGATATGTGAGAAGTCAACCAACACGTACTGGATCAGCGTGGTTGATATGGTTTAGACACCCTAATAATAGGGTGGGCTCCGAGCCCCTCAGTGGGGACGTATGTTGAGCTGATGATGATGATGAAATGATATTAAGGTTGATAAAATAAGTATCTTTGACTTAGTTCTGACGGCAAGAAGTCGAATGGGGAAGGTGGACGACATATTGGAGAAGGTATCGGGGAATGCTTATATCCAGCAGTAGGCAGACGAAGGCAAACAGTACGATTTCTAAATGTTTTAAGAACGTAATTAATTTCTTACTTGTTTTGTTTTTCAACGAATGTTGTCATAAAGTCGACGTATAGATCGTATTAGAAAGGACATGTAAATGATAAAACTTTAGTTTAAAAGACGTAACCGTAACTATTAAAAAGTTAGTTCTGAAATAAATGTTAATAGAATTTAATTTAGCAAATTCAAGCGCGACGTTAGTACTACACCTGTGGGAGTTGTCAAATTAATTGGAAACACATCTGTGGCTATGTTCAGTTGTATCAATGAGCCGACGTGTGTGTTTCGAGGGAATTTGAATGTCAAAACTGAATGAGTACAAAACGATGCAAAATATTACGATGTTTAACTCTTATACTTAGGTAACCTTACTGTGGCAGGTCGTAAATGAAGACAATGGCAGATGACCAAATGATTCTCTTTTTTTAATGCAAATCGAATACTTAAGAGAGGTTAAAATGTTCTTGAAATATATAACAAAAAGAAAATAATTGAAGGAAAATGTGAGGAGCGTAATAATAAATAGCCACATCAAATTTTCTTTTCATATTTAAATGACTCGACTCATTATAAGTTATCTCCGAGGTTTAAATTGGGTGTAAGGAATTTGAGACGATTTCATAAAATTAGAAGAAAGGCCTTCATTACTTCTCAAGTTTGTAATGGATTTCGTAAATTAGTTCCTTGTATTGTATCAAATTGTTTTGTTTTTGTTTACTTAAGAATGTTAATAAAACAGACTTGATTTCTTTGAACAATTCTGTTGTTTGATCCGATAGAGATTTTTTACATTGTTGATCTCCCTGCCTACTACTATAGATTACTGACATGAGTTATTTTATAGAATTTTATTTGTTTAGTTTTCTTGAGTACACTTTTTGACCTTTATTTACCTGTTGTTTGACGTTGTGAATCTCTCAGTTCTCTAAACAGATACTAAAGTAGGCAAAAATATCGTCCAACATAAATTAACTGTAATTAAATCATTTAAATTTAACGATCAAAGAATATTTAGGCATTGTGCCAATTACTACGCATTAGTTATTATAATTTGAAAACCAAGCGACCATCAAAAAACATTTTGCTGTAAATTAGTACGAAAAACAAACTTCCGTTTCCATAATTTCATTTAGGTTTAGCATAATTAGAAAGTACGTTTTATTCCTTGGGAATTTGTAAATTAGCTTTGCGAGTTAACTTTTAAAATCGTTATTACATTACTGCTTTTGTTTTCGTTTTACAAATATATCTATCATACAATGTTAACATAATCGTTCCTAATACCTTCATTTATTTATTTCCTAAGGTATGTTAACAGACAAATTATCAAGACACAAAACGACAGTATTAAAAAAATAAATTTCGATAAATGAACTATACAATCATCATCATCATCAACAGCTCACTATACGTCCCCACCGAGGGGCTCAGAGCCTACTCTATAAGGGGTAACTAGGCCATGGTCAACCACGCTGACGTAAGAGCGTCGGTTAATGTACATATGATATTCCAAAAATTGAAAAACACATTGGTACATAACGGGAATCGAAACTGGACAATGTCGAGTACCGTGCGGTCTGGTCAAGCGCTTAACAACTGCGATACCGACGCTCTTACTATATCATCATCATCATCATCATTATCAGCCTAATGAAGTCCACTGCTGGACCTAGGCCTTACTATATAGAACTATAGAATACTTCCCATTAATTAATAGTTTAAAAAATGTAAATATTCAAGGCGCTAAGGATTCCTAGTTATTCAATTTATGATCGCGAAACCTTATTATCTTGTTAGCTGTCTACAGAACTCCTAAGTGGAAAACTTTGAGGATTTTCCAACTTTTCAAAGTTTCCTTATTAAATTTGGCTTTAGTTTTTAGTTTATCGTGTTCCACAGACAGTGTCGCTGTTGTGACGTATGCCAAGACATGGCAATACCTAATATCGTGTTGCTAACACAATTGTAACACTGGCGCCGGCAACTTGTTCCACTTTTTTGTTGTGCGCACAATGATTTTAAGTATTATTAAATTATTTTTTTTTTATAAAATTCATAAGTTTCACTTTCCCCATGTGCAAATAGATACAAAATATTTTTTACGTGTGGTACGGAAGTGTGTCAAAATAAGGAATGTGTGTCTAAGTGTACATTACAGCTGTAAGTGCGTAAAGTACAGTGCTCAACAAACAGCTGGCTAGAACTCCGCTGGTGCAAGTCGCTCGGCTCGCTGCCAGCGCCGCCGATATATTGAACTTTTTCATTAAACCTACAAATGCCCCAGCTGATATATGGTTGTTGTTGAATTGAAAGAAATATGTCTCTTTTTAGAATTTATCCGACAACGTAATACGAGCGACTTATATTAAATTAAACTCTTTAGTTATGTTCAAGGAGGTTGAATATGTTCTCGCGTCAAAAGTCATGTAATAAAAAAAGCAGAAAATAGGTAAAGAAAAAGGACAGATTTTATTATGCAGATCGTCACTTGTCTTTTATGCGCTCCTTAACACTGTTCATTCTTTAAATGTTTCCCCCTTTTTAAACAGTATTTCATTTGAAATAGTTTTACTACTTCATTTTTCAAAGACAGTCAACGTATTGTTCTTATCTACACCGATAGATCACATATTTCAATCGGTATTGATTTAATTAAACGAAAGAAAACAAAAGAATACATATGGAATAGAAATGTTATTAAACAGAAATTAATTTTCTGTCTAAACTGATACGTACATGCTATCGAATAAAATAGATATAAACCGAGCGTATCGGAAAATTGAAACACCTGTTAATGACTTGAGATAATTGGAAATCGTTACAGCGCCGATATCGAATAACCAGTTCGAGTTACCTTCACCGATGTTATTGCAATATAATTGTAGATCGCATGTGATAGAATAATTTTCTTATCAGCCTAACGAAGCTTTCTAGTTGTAACTTATGGTGTCATCATCAACAGCCTTTGTCTGCCCACTGTTGGACACAGGCCTTTCCCAATGCCTTCCACAGTATGCGGTCCTCCGCCTTCCGCATCCATCGAATTCCTGCCGTCCGCATTAAGTCGTCTCCACTCCAGTTGTTTGTGGTGGCCTGCCGACCGGGGATTCTTAGCATCCCCTGCCCTACCGTTAACGTAACCGCCACCTTGGCCAGGAATAGTGGAGCTGCCGGGTACTGGGGGCCGTAGCATTCCGTGTCCTGTCATTGGGAAGTTGGTGCCCTTAAGTCGCCACGCTGGGCATGGTGTCATCGGGCAATATTAAATCAAATATGAAACATAAAATCGCATGCTTAAAAGTTTCTAAAGTTAGTATTTAGTATTTTAAATGAGACCATTTTTTTATAGTTGTTATTACCAAAGTGTACTTTCTAAGTAGCCTGTTCATTGTTATTTATCAATATAAAACACAGAACTTTATCGAAATTCGATATCCGTGCTCATACAGCGATAGATAGCTGATGTCATTCTACATGAATATACAATTTTCTTAAAAGAAAACCTGATAAAAAATTTTATGTCTCATCCTGTCTCCATTATATCTAAACATCAATTTACTTCATATAATGTATCTCCATATTATAAATCGATTTTTTTTATAAGAGCCAATAGCCTAATGGTTATGGGTACGGACTACCGATCTAGCGGTCGCTGGTTCGAATCCCACCATTCGACTATTGGCGTGAACCATATCCTAACACAAGCTTTTTCAAGGTTACAAGAAATATTAGTAAATAAGCAAAAATCTACTAATTTAAAAAAAAAACTTATCTGCTAGGATAGCTATGGAGTATGACAAAATTTAAGGAACACACCAGAACTGTTAATATGGTCAAAGCTATTTTATCAATTTATTTATATTACGACTCGTATAAATGTAATTTGATTAAGTAACATTACTAATTTTTTGTCTAAGGACATAGATGATAATATAGTGATTGTTAAAAGTAAAAATGCTTTTAATTTCAAATTATTTTTCCTAGACAAAGGCGTTGAAAACGAGCCTTCTCTTCTCAAGTCACAATGATAACATCGCGGATGCCTTTCTAATCTGTACACTTTGATTGATTTATGTGGCGGGCGTCGCTGATACTGTAGACGGCAATGAGAATAGAAAATTGTCAAATTGTTAAGACAGTGGGAGAAAGGATTTGATATAGAATTTTAAAAAACTTTAATAAAAAAGTTTTTCTTTTAATCTATTGTCGTTCGCGACTTTATTCCGTCTAGTTACTTGTATCTTTATAAATTTGTAGAGATAAACTAAATTTTTCTATTATTATTTTTTATTTTAGCTTCACTAAATTCGGTACAAATATGCACCCAATATATTACATACTTCACATATTTTCTAAACGAAGCTTCCTCCAATAACAAGAATACAATAAAAATTTAGTTATACTTCACAACATTTTTTTGTCATATTATTACCGACTAGGTAATCATTGTTGCGCAGTAAAATACATTTGGCAACTTTATCACAGAATACATTTTATTATCAAACTGGGAACGTTGATTCAACAAACGTTCTAAGTTTAAATTATAACGTTAAAGTGTAGGTGCAGTGTTTTGAAGATCAAACAGCAAGAAAAGAATAATAGTTCGAATTTATCTTGCAGTGTTGTTCAAGCGTTATATTGTATCCAGCACGCGCGAAGAAGACAAAGCCTTAAAATAAATCTTATTGCATTCCTTTCTCCGGCGCCGAGTTGAGCGCATAGCCGCGTGTTAAAACCGTCTAAAGCTTATAAATATTAATCGTATATATTTGAGATAACTTGAATGTACTTTCAATTCAACTCAACCATTTATTTAAGTATATTTAAGTATCTTCAACTGTTTTATTAATTATTCCCCGCGTTAGCTAATAGTTTTTTTTTTATAGGAAAAGGACGTAAACTGTCCCCGGATCGCCTAAAATTATTTGATCTGACGCCCATGGACATGAGTAACACTAGAGGAATCGAAGATGCGTTGCTGGCCTTTAAGGGACGTGTACGCTCTCTTCTTGAAGAACCCTAAGTTATCATGTAAACATTATATGAACTGTGCAGTGCCGTGATAAACATTGATTGTTTAACGGCACAAAGTCAAACGATTGCGTAAAAACTACTGTTAATTATGTTAAAAAAAAATGAAAAAAGCGCTTAGCTTACATTAAACATAGCATTATTAAATAAGTTTATATAACTTAACACTAAATTAACTCTGGATATTGTAAACTTTTTGACGATTTTTTTCTCTAATTTAATACCTTTTGAAATTTCATTATCTATGACAAAAAATATATGTTTCAAAGCTTTTTCGGATCGATGTAAAACGTCTAAAGTAGGAACAAAAACGTCAATTATCTAACACAAATAATACGATAGTATCGATTAATACATTTTATATTTGTTACGTGTTTACATGCTGTGCTCTCGGATTATACCGCGTGACGGACACGAACACACGGTCCGTGCATGACGGACAAACAGATAAAACAACCATTAACGTCTTATTGACACACCGGTCCGTAAATGACTAACAAACAAAACAGATAAATTTCTTATCGTTGGTTAATAGACAATTAATAATAACGATCAAAATAATTGTAATTACTCAATTCAAAGTTAGTTAAAATTTAGCGAAATAATACAATAACAAAAATTGTGGCAACGCATCTCATCTAGTGTTATGGATGTCCATGGGCGTCGACGACCCCCTTTGTAATCTCGCCGGTAGTTTTCCCCCTTCTTTAAAAAAAACACTATACGATTGTGGTCGATGACCACCCTTGTGATCTCGGAGCTCGATTGCCATCTTCTTTAAAGAAAATATTGTACGATTGTAGTAACAACATTATAACACCTCTGTTTCACTAAGTGACTGACCAGTCTAATGGAAAATGGTCCTAACAGTGTAAATATGTCTAAACACTCATTTGACTAAAACTACTACGACTAAAATCCATAGGGCTCTTTGATGTTGCCGCACCACCGACACACAAAAAAACACAAGCAAAAAAATAATTATAATAATATATGTAAAATTACATATATGTATTAAAATGTAATATATGTATAATACATATTATTATTTTTATAATATTTTTTCACTTGGGTTTTTTATATAAACATCGGCCATCGACACACAAATAAAAAATAGTACAGTTATACAAATAGTATAGTAAGTAGATCTATAATAATTCAGCAACTCGGAATCAATGGCATTGATATAAACAGTACGGCCCGCGAGTCTGTAGAGGCACAAACAAATGGTTAAAAAGACAACGCTTATTTTAAATATTTTAACCTAAGCTATTTCAAAATGAAGAAAACTGCAAAAGAGATTAGTATTGTATGTTGTTGTATTGTTCCTCTAAGATACAATGTTGTCTGTGAACGTCAAGATTTGCAACAGGAATTGTAACGTCTTCTGTGAAACTGATATCGTAATGTCGCAAATGTGTTTTCATGGACTGTAAGCAATTTTCATAATTACATCACGTCACTCATTTATTAGAGTAGTACCACTTTTTCTGTATTTAAAGAGATGTGCCTTTTGTTAAATCTTAGTTATTCATCTACGTTCGTTTTTAACTTTTTAAAATGTTATATTTAGTATTGGCATTTTCGTCCGCTTATCTTGTGGCTTTCGTATGTTTTTTTTTAATTCAAGACACTATGGCTACAGTAAAAAAAGTCAAAGGCGCGTAATGTTTGTTATCAATTTTTTATTTTTTATTTCAGTGTCATGGTTTACCAGCCAGTGTAAGCGAAGCGCACAGTGCTGCCACCCAAGAACTACATTTGTATTTAAAAAACTCGACTAATGGATTGGACCCACACTTTGCGCCTATCGTCTCACATTTGAAAGAAGCTAACGAACAGGTCGACGCTGGACGAGACTCAATTTTGCCGTTTTTATCATTTTTGGTAAAGTCTTTAATTTTTGTTTACCTAAATTCCAAATATAACTTTCTTACCGACAACACCTCTATAGTTAGCGAACGATGTAACACCAAATACAAAGTTTCTGTTTGATTGTATACTCATAGAGTTGACTGAGCACGCGAGGTGTATTTGTTTTGCTAATACATACATATGGAGTGGTAATCCGCGCATTTACACAAACTGTTCACGTTGTTGTACTAATACTGTTGTTCGGATAATACTAATGCTGCTATTTTTACATATTTACGGAATCCACCTCACTAATCCCATACTGTCTTTACTTTTCCTTTTCTCGTTTCCCTTCGCATACTATCTTCTACCTTTCTAATGGAGATATTTCATTACAACACTCGTTATAGTAGCGAAGTTCTTTTCCCAATTTTATCGTCAAGTGAGGTCGATTAGCCGCCCCGAACATCTATACCGCGATCCAGAAAATATGCACGCCATCTATCGGCGACTAACCACAGACATTGGACACAAACAATCATAATTTTCAGGAATCACTGCAACGTTATGATTGATTGTATTAAATAGTAACTTTGTTACATTCCAGTTTGACACTCTGGGCTTGGTTGATGATGAAATCGACGACTGTATAGATGACATGATGATTGAATTTATCCCGGACCAACCAGCTGACCCAGACTATCAGACAGCGGTCCCTGAGGTGACAGATACTCTCGAAACACCGGCGCCTCCGGTTGTTGTCGCACCGATAGCATCAGATGTAGTAATAGCTCAGCCAGATGCAGTCAAAACTGATCCACCAAAATAATTAAATATATATACAAGGCTATGTAACATATTACGTTAGTTATCTTCTTAATATTTAATGTTAAATATAATGATGCAAATTATTAAAGTCTGTTTATTGCTATTTAAAATAAATGACAAAGAACTACACATATAAACTAGAATTAGGAATCACGTAATCGAAAATTTTGAAACACCTATTAGACGTAACATCATTTAATTAATCTAATTTGTATAGAACTTTGGAACACGCGGTCTTTCTTCCCTTTTGCTCATCGACGTGGGTTCCACTTGACTACAAATTGTTCTAAACGATACTAATTTAACTATATGGGGCAAGGAGCAAATTTTGTAACAAACTTAAAGGTTACGTTTTGAACATGTCCTAACTGTTTAATTGGTCTACTTGTGTTTGCGTTCATGTCACGTCTTTAGTAAAGGTTTGATATGAAATTTGGTAGCAAGAAAATGTACTTAACATTATATACTATCAAGTTGTTGACTTTTAATATTTTTCTGCTACATAACTACAATTGAATTATACACAATATTCTGTGCACCGAATTATAAATACCCATGGTGACGGAATTCAATATTTTACAAATCCACTCTAACTTTAACCGAAAAGTCTAACTGTCAGTTAAGCTGTACAGTTACCTGATTTGCCTACATATTTAAGTTTCAAATTTACAGTCAAACTTTTCTCTTAAAAGTGTACAGTTAAACAGGGAAATATAAAGTAAATGTTTATTGTCAAGTAAGTTTACTTTCATTAAAGGTTCCATATGTAATATTTGCTCAGTCTATAATGGATCCAGTAAACAACGTTTTATATAAATAGCCGTAAACAGAAGACTAAATACTCCGCAATATAACTTCGTGACAATGAAGAAAATCATACATATATTGCTTTATTTCATTGTGGCAGAAAATGTAAGTACAAGAATAACTAAATGATATACTTTAAATTTGTAAATTGGATTTCTCAAGATCACTGGTTTATTTTTCTCTATTAGCCAACTAATTTACTAACGTAATACGAAACTATGTTTTAATTATATCGGGAAAATTTCAAAAGGTTGTTAATTATTTCTAATTTAATAATATAATAATAATAATCTTTACTTCACAAAAAATATTTAACAATTCGATCAAAAATACGTATAGAACTGCGTGTGGAATGCAATAACACAACAAAACAGTTCCTAGTAATTAGATCTTACAAAGAATGAAGGTCAAAGAATAATTATTTGACTTACTATATTACTATACTTACTACATGTTAGATACTTACTATTTTTTTAAAGATTGAACTACCTATTTGCCTACCTCATATAATGTGGTCACAGCGTCGGTGGCGCAGTTGTTAAGCGCTTGACCGGACCGGACCGTACTCAACATTGTCCAGGTTCGATCCCCG
>JAODUI010000032.1:2720650-2733776 GCA_027563995.1 Papilio gigon
GCAGGTGTCCATGGGCGTCGATGATCGCTCTTGTGATCCCGCGATCGTTTGCCCCCCTTCTCGTATAAAAAAAAAAAAAACAAATACGCTGCAGTGTTCTGTAAACATTACAAACGAAAGTATTCATTAAGCAACGTAATAAAAATTATTATAAATAAACGATATTACCTTAAAACACAGTTGCGCAATATAAAAATCCAGTTTTAAACAGTAATGGTTTGGTTTAAACGCGCGGTAAACGGTCCTCGCCATTCTAACAGTTATAAATTGGTGCAAGCTTTTGTTGCAACCTTACTCCGTTTTAATTCTCATGTTTGTATATACGGTTTACATAGCTGCAACACCTGGTTAAAATACATAACTGTTTATTTGTTTTTATTTCAATATATAGAGATAGTAATATGGTTTTCTATGATCATCAACATTATTATCATATCAGCCAAATGTCTCCCACTGCTAAGCGTAGGCCTTACCCTAGGATCACCAATGATCGGTCCTCGACTGCCCTCATCCAGGATACGCCCGCAAACTTGACTAGATCATCGGTCCATCTTGCGGGGGGGCGGGCTACCCACGCTTCATTTTCCTATCCGTGGCCGCCATTACAGGACTTATCGACGGTCTGTTTACTATTATGTATAAAAAACCAACATTCGGATCTCGACAGTCTTGTTTGGAATAACAATCTTCATTTGTTTTTCTTAATATTCAAACGACTTGTAGTCCTTTGTTCTTTGTGTGTTCTGTTAGTTGAATCTTAATTAATCTACCATCGAGAACTAGTCTATCTGATTCAAAACAAAGCTCATTAGAAGAGTACAACAAACATGATAGCAACGTAGATATTTTAAAGCTTCAAAGGGATATAAATTTAGATTTACATTTACACAACGACATACGATGTTAGAATAAAACGCCTTCAAGGTAAGAATAAGTTTAACTCTCCTACGATATAATTAGGTATTGAGATTTAAACAAGTCAAATCTGCACTGTAATTGAAATCGTCGATATTGATAAGTCTATTACCGAACGTGATGACGCTTATAATATAAGTCACATGACATAATTAGGCTATTATTATCTCGTGTAAAACATACTAATTTGATGATACCTCATTCCCCTAAATCGGTTCATCAGTTTAGACTGTACATCAAAATGGTGACATTAACTCATTCATAAATATAAACAAATATGAGATAGAAAAAAATATTTTCTCGTCTTAAAATAAAGTACTTGTAACACTTTAAGATGTTTGGTAAATATTGATATCCCTTCATTGTTAAATCACAATCTTATTAAGTGTGTTTTTATCTTACAGGAGCAATCCCACAAATCATACCGTCCCCTGACCGTGCTGACTTTCCGTTGGAACTACGCGGTGCACGGCCTGCAGCCCGCCGGCTATCATCTCATCAACGTTCTGCTGCACGCGCTCGTCTCACTGCTCTATTACAGGTCAGTGTTAACTAATATAACCGTGGGTTACCACTGCTGTAAAATGTATCAGTATCTCTCGAATTCACTTTGATAAAAGCTATTGGATAGATTTTAACTAAAAAAAAATGGCACACTCCTGCAGCCATTAACTTGCCATAGAAAAATAAAATAGGAGCATCAAGGGTGACATCCTGTGTTAACATCAATGCAAATACACAGACGAATTGATAACCTCCTTTTTGAACTCGATTAAAAATAGTGAGGTCAATGTTGGATGACGAAATGCTCGTTGATTGGTTGGACTTCGTCATAGTCTTCTTAATCATTAACGAGCTATATTTAAATTGTTAAATTTTTAAAGATCTCTCAGTTTTTGATACCCTTTTATGTGACAACAGTTATCGCTTTGATGTTAAATTAAAAGAAAAAAACAATTTCTGGTCACAGCATAAAAGTAGATTAAAAAGAGCGATGGAAATCTTAATTTAAATAGAAAATCACCTTGTAGGCATTGACCGCGCCTCGCGCCTCTTTAACATTCCGGATTTAATAAACGAGATGATGGATCAAAAAGAATTTCCAATTTATTTTTCACTAATCTGACGTCTCGAATGTCGCAGTTATTTCACAGTCGCTCAGTTCACCTGACGAGAAAGGATTAAACAAATTATTCTTTAATTTTAATAATCTTGATATTAATAAACATTTAAAAGCTAGACGGCTACGCGCTTACTAAAAATAAGATTTATATGACAAGTTTGAAGAACACGAACAATATTCCTGTAACATTTTTTACTTGTAGCCATATTTATTTTTATTTTGTCCTATTATCAATTAACTGAATCTGCTATGTGTACAATAATGTAAGAACAAAGCAGAAAATTGAAACGATTAAGTCTTCATAGTCTCGTAGCGCAGAAAGTGCTCCTAAATAATTCAGTGCGATGTCCCACGTAATCACGGCTTTATGGTTAGTTTGCTGACGCCACCGCAACCGCCTTATTTTCCATGGCCTATTTTAAATAATAGAAGTTACTTTTCACCCCTTGTACAACCTTTTACTAAAATTGTTAAACCCATTACGTAAATCTGTAGCTGAAAGGGAGATAAAATTATTTTTTGTATTTTGTAGATTGCTCTATAATATTAAATAGAATCTGTACACGGCTTTCTGAAGTGAGATACAATTTTTTTTTTAATCCGAACTGGTCAGTTCGAAGATTATCTGTTTTGAACAAATTTCTTAGTTTCTTCACGAATTCTGATTATAGTATGTTTTCTATAATTTTCTTAGAACTCTTGCCATTGTAGAATAAGCTCGCTGTCTCCTAGGAAAGTCTGATATTTTCTTGGGGGATATATTATGTCAACTTTTATTGAAGTATTTACCTACAGAGAAGTGGCCCAATTATGTACACCTTAAGTTAACCGAATACAAACATCCCTCGAGACAAACAGCGGCGGCAGGAAGTAAACTGCTTGAATTAAGCCAAGTCTAATCAAGCCGACGTCCGCCAAATCCCCCAGTTACTGCTAATTACGGCCACTCTCCGCGCCGCGCGCTCGACTCGCCGTCCGATGCTAACTCACACTTCTGCTCGATATCCAATTTGCTTCTTTATTCCCATTAAAGATTTTTTAGCTCTTCATTATAAAAACCAGTTTAATGACTGCAACGCCATCTGATTGAAGAGAAAACGGAATTAAAAAAAAATCTTGAGAGTAGCTAATACAGTTCACGTAAAAGATTTTTCGAATTTCCCCCGTAACTATGATATTATTGGAATGAAACAAAAACGCATCCCATTCTTATGAAACGATACTCCCATGGTTCTATATTTAAAATCTTAACAAAGAAAACTCGTAGAGCACCATAAAATTGGCTCAGTTTTTTATATAGTCAAAATATATAAATATCTATATATATAAAAATGAATTGCTGTTCGTTAGTCTCGCTAAAACTCGAAAACGGCTGAACGGATTTATTTTATCTTGGTCTTGGAATGTTCGTGGAGGTCTAGGGAAGGTTTAAAAGATTCGTAAAATTAGAAAAACTCCCGTGAAAGCCTTAAAAATAGCCCTTTTCCATTTCCCATACGAACGGTTTTGTCCGAGGAGGAAATGTTTTTTTTTTGCATTTCCTACTAAATTCAAAAATCTGTTTATTTATTGCCTTTAAAGCGAAACAGAGATCGCGGGGTGATAGTGATAATGTTTTCAATGATATTTTGTATCCGAAAAATGCTAACTCTCAACTTATAATAGAGTTACTATTAAATTTCTGACCGACTCAGGCACAAGTAAAGTTTTGATTCTACGTTTTAAATTTCCAATTTCAAACGCATTGTTTGAGAACTCTCGGTATTTAATTGAAAATCTATTTTTAAAACGAAACGTATAGGTCATTCACCTGATACCAATACAGTACGATATTATTTTAAAATTATAGCTTCAAACCGAATATGGCTTCCAATTACACGGCCAACCATGCACACTGTATAATAAAAACAACAAGATAACTGAAACATTGTACAACCCTGCGGTTAGTTTGGACGTGAATTAAACTTAATTTTCCGTTGCCATGGTAACGGTAACTCGATTTCCGATACTAACGTTTACTACGTGCAAACTAAAACACTAATTATAAAAAAAAAGTTTAATAGCAGTTTGTGATTTTTATATATAAAATTAGTTGACCCGGCGAACTTCGTACCGTCTAACACTGAACACTCGTCTTTATAGTATAGTATTAAAGTTCAAATTGACTTTTTAGTATTACATATTGATTATATCGGAGTATAGCATAGTATTGTTTTTAGAATTCTTCAGGCATTTTTTTTTTTTACTTTTTATCTCCGTATAAGAACAATCTTCGTATTTCAAGGTATATACTAAAAAAAGAATTGGCGTAAACGGTTTAGGGTCAATATTTGCGCTTAACAACGCTTTCGGCGATTCATTTGTTTATTATAGAAAGTAAAAACGTATTTTTTTTTTAATTTGGACCGTAGACCAAGTAGTGTGGCAGTAAGAGTATAAGTCCTAGACTAGTCATTCTTAAGTTTTTGTAGATAGGACAGTAAGCATTAAGCCTGTTTTAATGAAATCGCCCTTCTCTATCCCTGTTTACTGCTAATTAAGTATACAAGTTGTCCTGCGACCTTTGCCAGGATTATACCTTATTTCCAACTTAATCATAGAAAGATTAAGTTAATAGTGTAGAGCTTTTGAATTTGTGTGAGCTTATTAAATAACATTTAATGTTTTCTTTCATAGCACAGTATGAAAGTCTCGTTCCGTAGCCGAACCCATAGTCTATTATATATTAATATTGGTCGTTATTTTTCTTCTGATACTGCAACTTTCCCTTCCCGGTCGCAGATCCAGGGGTAGACACAAAACAAGATAGAAAGATGTAGTGCACAGAGACATGGGTGATTGACAAGTGTCGGATGAGGATGTCGAGGATAGAGCGAGGTAGATAAAACGGACGCGGAATACTGACCCCTCCACCATGTGGGATGGATGCTAGGCAGAGAGAGAATTATTTTTCTTGAGTTTGAAGTCTTCTCAGAATGCTAAAGAGTATCCTATGGGGATCTAAAACTATTGTCTTTTGTTTTAAAATGCATTATATATTTTTTGAAAGAAAGGAGATGTTGAATAGATGGAACCCAATGAAAATACTAACAGTATAATCCTAATTCAGAAATCTGAAAGTTTGTATAAAACGAAATCACCAGTCAACATTATAATGTAAACTTTTTAGTTAACGAGAAGTAAATACGTTTAATTCGACTGCTTATTTGGCAGTTTTCGAACGAGAAAAGTTAATATAATTAGTATCAGTGTAAAATACAACCTTAAATTCGAACCGTAAGCTCCCCTATAACGACTTAAAGAATCAAATATTTAATCTACGTTTATTGACGGAACAATATAATATTTTACTAATATTACAAATGTGAATCCTTGGATGTTTGTTAGATAGCATCTCCAGACCGGCTGCATGAAATTTTGTATAGATATTAAACTTAATCTGGACGAATTTTTTAATAGTATAAGGTTTTTTTTTTTTAATTAAAATATTAGTAGATTTTTGTTAATTTACTAATATTTCTTGTAACCATTCTTGGTAAGCTTGAAAAAGCTTATGTTTTAGGATAATAGTTCACGACAATAGTTGAATGGCGGGATTCGAACCCATGACCACTAGATTGATAGTTCGTACCCATAACCAACATACTATTGGCAATAGTAATAGACATTATGTAATCTAACGTTTGTATTGGTATGATAGATTAGAGGTTAAAGTATACTCTACTCACTATACTGGACTATAATTATAATAATAACAAAGCATGACCACCTGCAGGTCTAATAACTATACTCGCCAGGAATCCTAGAACGTCATATCTCTAGCTCATCTGGTTTTTATAATCAGGGTCAAAAGGCGACTCTATCCATATCTGTTCCGCAATTTTGCTGCATTTTCGCTACACCGAAAATCAAGGTGATAACACTTACTAATGTGTTTCATCATCATCATCGTCATCGTCATCAACTTTTACCCACTGTTGGACATGGTCCTGCCGCAATGCCTTCCACATCATTCGATCCTCCTTCCACATCTAACAACTTCCTGCAGTTCGGACTAACGCTACGTTTCTTAGCAGGTAATTCCAAAACGACTAAACTGTTCTGAATGAAATTTTACACAGAGATAGGTTACTGTCTAGAGAAGGTCATGAGTTATTTATCAAGTTTTTTTTAATCCCGTGCGGATAATGTCGCTGGTAAAAGTTGTTTTTCTTATAAGAGTTACTGGAATTAATTAATCTTAAAGTAATAACATGTTATTGTTAGTCATAACAAAGTTTGTCTAGACAAACTTTGCTCAAACAATTCTATTCTTGTTTGTAACGTTTTTGTAGTAGCCCTACTTTTCCTTTGTTTTTGTAATATAAATATAAATCACAATTAAAAACTTTGAATGAAAATAAAATCGTTTGCTTTAATCTATGTGGGATTTCTTATTTTTTTTTCATAAAATAAATCAGTGGTACTCAGCGCTTGGTACACGATATTTTCAATGCAACGTTTGTTTTTTTTTATTTCTTTGTTGTGATTCCATATTTAAAAAGTCAAGTTACAAGAAGTAATTGTAAAAGAAATTTATAAAAATATGTTTAACAAAACATGATCGATGTTAACAGCATAAACGTAATCACGGCGCGGCGGTCAACCAATATTGTAATTACTTAACATTCGGTGGTTTTTCAAATTTCCCTGAACCAATCACAATTCAATTGGAAACACACAGATTGAACGAATTTTACGGACGCTACAATCGAATAAATTCTAAAGCTCGCCCAGATTGCGCCTCTTAAATGATCTGGTAAACTTTTTCGATGGCACGCGCTCGATTTGCGGCTTGTTTAAAAAAAATCTGCTTTTCTGAGACTTACTTTTTTATTAAAAAAAAAAAACTAGTTATTTGAAAAATCTTTGCATAATGAAATTACATTATTAAATTTACTTGTAAAATTTAACAGGACTGTAGAACGCAACAATGACATTCATAAAACAATACTAGGGACTTCAGATGATATTCTAAACGACAGAAATGTCGTTATTTGGTCCAAAGCCGGCATCAATTCAAATCAATAAAAGGTCACGGACTAACGTTTATCTACCTTTGAATACTCTTTAAGTATCATACGTTTGCATGTCACTTTTTGATAATACAATTTTCTATATCATGGTAAGTATTTTAATTAGACACTCTGAGTAGATTTTTTTATACGAAAAGGAGGCAAACGAGATTGTCATAAATATAAAACAACTTTAAACTTTCATGGTTTATCTAATATGATGTTATAATAAAAATTTGCTAAATTCAAAATGCTAACCACGTTACGGATCCTGTTGTTTACTTACATTATATGCATAAAATATTATTTTGGGGTCATATTTTTTAAAATGAGTTGAGATAATAAGAAAGATGAATTTAAAAAGCCAACGAATCTGCAGTTACACCAGTAATGCAGATATCTATTGATGGCGATGATCACCTGGTGATCAAGCGTCTCGTTCACCTCCGTGTTGCAAAAAAAAAACACGTTAGTTACCTTATTAGGAGACGATTAATCATTGTGTTAACTATTTAGTAAATACAACAACAAGCGATGAAATATGAACACCGATTAATATCTTTATTGTATCTGATTACGCCATCTATCGGGGCGTTAATGTTAACACTTGAATAAACCGCGTGTTGAAAATGGTTCTACGATATCGCAACTACCGTTCTCGGTGCAAAGTAAATATTAGCGAGCGTATACCAAGCCTAAATCTGGAGCGCTTATGCACGAAATTGATATGGACCACCAGTAAAAGCTCACTTTATTCAATAAATGGATCAAAGCGGCTCCACTCTAGCTCGTAATTATACACCTCGGTCTACTTAAAGCCTATTTAAGGAAGCTTTTAATGATATTTAAAACTCAATATGTACATTAATCTTCATCATCAGCACACTATATGTCCACACCGAGAGGCTCAGAGCATACCCAATTATTAGAGATGACTAGGTCATAGTCAACCACGCGGGCCCAGTGCGTGTTGAGTTCACACATATCTTTGAATTTTTTCGCCGATACGTAGGTTGCCATCACGATGTTTTCCTTCACCGTAAGAGCGCCGGATAATGTACATATGCAATTCAAAAGTGGTAAAACACATTGGTACATGTCGGGGAACGAACCTGAACAAAGTCGGATACGGTCCGGACCGGTCAAGCGCTTAACAACTGCGCCACTGACGCTCTATTATTAATAATAATCATTGTTAATCTAATTCAAAAATATTTAACAAATGAATATTTCATTTAATTATTTAAGTGTTGCACGTTTGTTACACAAACGTCTCAATAGATTAATAACATCAGATAATTCAAACTAAAATGGAAATCATATGAAAAAAATACAGTTATTATGAAAATTTAGTTGAATAATTAACAACATTATTATGAGCATGGAAACTAGATACGAAATATGTAGACTGGTACGAGATAATATTTTGATTACAAAATGAATCATTGCGGTGGGAGTGTTCCGACAGCAAACTTTGAGATCTTATTAAATCGTGGGTAAGTTGCCAAATTTCTAAATGTTAATGGCATCCCACTTACCGTAATATAATATAAACATATAACATATATTTAGATTCATGTAAAATCGAAAAATTGTAAAAATAATTGCAAATCTTTTAATTTCAGATATACTGTTTTGGTTCAACAACATTTTTATTTAATGTAATTTCAAAAAGCGCATAAACTTTTCTTAAAACCTTCTTTTTCATTTTATTTGAAAGAAACTGTGAAAATAATATATTTTATATAATTATTTCCACAGTGCAAATCCATGTCGACACCAGTACAGATCAAACTATTAAACATACAGCAATGACACATTTCGATCAGGCAGCTGTTGCAGCACAGAGCTAACGATTTGCGTTATTTTTCGAGAACATTTTAGACGTGGTATGATTAATTCTGCGGGCGAGCCATAAATTTATCTAATGCGCACATCTGCTCTGGTGACGTTCGTTATAATTAGCTTTCGCTTGGCAAAGGGTCACGTTTACATGTTATAACTAATTAAGATATATATGTTTTACACATATGAAAAGTCACGTCTGTAGAAATTATTATAAACTCTTTGTCATCATTATCATCAGCTCTTTATACGTCTCCACCGAGGGGCTCGGAGCCTACCCTGTCATTAGGGGTGACTAGGCCATAGTCAAATACGCTGGCCCAGTGCGCGTTGACTTCATAAATAACTTTAAATTTCTTCGCCGATATGCGCAGATTGCATCACGTTGTTTTCGAAAATCTAAAAACATATTGGTACAAGACGAGGATCGGACCAGAACAATGTCGAATACGGCCCAGTTTTGTCATGCGCTTAACAACTGCGCCACCGACGCAAAGCTATGTAGGTCTATGAAAAACCATAACAACACAATATGAATTTTGGTATAGTTATAATTCGTAATTTTATACTTTAAGACTTCAAAATTTATTTTCAAGTCATCACAATTAATATGATTGTTATCATTTAAAAACAACGAGAAACTTTTCCTTTGCTCTCCGAAAATACAATAGCAAAGTTTCATAACAATATCAATTAAGGGCCAGAAATTTGATAGCAACTGAAACAAAACATCGCCCCAGGTGATCTCGTAATGCAATTAAGTTAAACAACGTCGAACCCTTTTAAGTATCGTGAACACTCAAAATTAGTATCGATAATTGTACTCTGTAACGGGTGCTCCGATCGCCAAACGATTGTGCGAAATAAATTGAATGCTTTCACGCTCAACTTAATTGTGTTAATGAAAATTAAATCGGCTTAATAATAATATTGTTGTGTGTTGTCAGCATCGACGATTCTGTGAAACATTTGTTCGCTTGTAGTTAACATCGACACATACTTAAAAACAATGAAAGATCCGTTAATTTTAGTTAACGTAACATTATTATACTGCCGTTCTAATTTTCAATCTATGCAATAGTTAAATTGCTTCAAGAATAATATCATATTTTTAATTTCAAAATTTATATTTTACCTTGTACGGTGGAATAGAATTAATGGAGCAATACTATCCTAACCTCAAAATGTCTAAATTTACGTATAATAATTGAAAGACAATACAAACTCGGTCTTTTGTTGGTGAACCCGTATTAATTAGTCAAGAATGGTAAGATATTAATGAATGCTAAAATAGGTTGAATACATCATTGTTTAAGGAATATCTTATAAGCATGTAAATGCTAATTTAAGTGAAATTAACACCAATATATTGTAATAATAAGGCGGCGTAGAAACATTACTTATTGGCTACGAAAGATACCACAATTTCTTTATAAAGTGTGATTATTGTTAACCAACCGTTGTGCTTATATATGGTGCTTATTAAAATGGTTTAAATTATATACTACTAGTTTTCCAGGAGGCTTCACCCATATAAAATCCCAGAAGTCGTAGAAAAAAGCTGCGAAAATGAAGCGAAAGATGCCATTTCCTAGCAAAGACCTGTTTACTTTTAAAAATCCGTTCGAAATCAATAAAATGTAAACCTACCGATATAACACTGCATTATACGTGGATAAGATTCTATACTATTATACTGTCATTGTAAAATGTTACCTTAAAGGAACATTTGTTTTCGATCAAGTTGACTAATGGTCCGATAGTTCAGCGGAGCAATAAATTAATTCAATGCGCGCATCTGGCTGCGTGACGAACCTAATGTTATGATCAGTTGCTCCCTTGACACGGGGCTTTATTAATGCATGTATCAGTTTTGACACGTCTCAAGTCAGTCATATAAAAGTTGGTTTTCATTGCAGACAACACCTATATAAAACATACGGTCATCTATCTCTTTGGCTTATAAAAAGTATAGACAGCAAAAACAGTACTGCCATTAGATTCACCATGTACAACAGCACAGTTATGGTTTTAAAATAAATACGAAATAGGTTTGGTTACAAGGTTATTATAGTAGTTCATTTTAAAGCAATAATTGACGTATCTTCAAAAGTGAGTAAATTATAGACCACATGCATTTGTTTTTACTCTGTATTAGAATACATATTTGTTTGAAGTCTAATAATACAATTTATTTCTCGATGAAAACAACATGTTTGGTAACTTTATCTGTTTCCCTAACGTGCCTACTTCAGCAGTAAGAAATTAGTTTTCATAACGAATACAATTTCAGACGTCGGTGACCTCGCAGACGTAAACGGATTGTATGTATAGGAAAAGAAAGCATGAAAATAAGATATATATGACGCATTGCCGTGAAAATCTGATGGAATTACATGCGAAAGTTTAATTTAATTTAGCAACTGAAAACATTGCGTACAATCTTGAAATCTGCGTGCAACCAAGCGTATTAAATGATTATCTTTGCCCGGGGAAAATGCAATTTTAGTTTAATGATGTGAATTTTGTTTAGTTACGACTGTTGCTGTACGAAATTCGGACGTTAATTAAAATCTTGGTAGAGTTCTTTAAGAAAATTTACCGCTCGGTAAAAAAAATATGGAAACAGAAAATGAGCTTTCTCCAAATACAGCGGTAAGCTTTATGAACCGTGAATATTTGGAATTGTTGTATTGTGTTCAAAACTGTCGGTTCATTTAATGACTTCATTTTAGAGAAGAGAATCAACTCAAAGTGAAATAAAGAAGTTCAAGGAAAACCTCCTTCAATCTTTATCTTCTGCAAAGTAAGTTTTTTTTATACCTTTTTTTTGGTAATCATTCAATTGTTTCATTTAGAATTAATTGAACGTCAATATCACAAAAATAATAACATACATTACAAAACAATTTCTTTTCATTGTTTTGGTATATTTTTAATACAATGCTTACAGTAACTCAATTATGTCCAACGAGTCGGAACTGCTTGTACCCCCCGCGCCTCGTTCTCGCTCTGCTTCTAGAGCTAGAGAAGCTCTGTGTATTCCTGCCAATGTTATGGCCGAGTTAGATGAAAATAAAATATTTGAGTTAAAGGAGGTAAAATCAATAAAGATCTTTCTAAAATTTGTAAACTGTTTTTGACGTGGTGCGTTTTTTTAACGTTTAATTTATTTATAGGCGTTTCTTTTATTTGATCTGAACGGGGATGGTTACTTTGACGACACCGACTTACGCGGAACACTGGTCAGTCTCGGCGAGACGGTCGATGAACAACTTGTACGGAGTATGCTTTCTGAGGTAACTGTTACCCAAAACCTAATAATACATTAACAAGAAACTTGCTTCTTCGTTCAATTTCAACCTATCAAATTTCTAATATTTATACGTGTATGAATGTTTATATTGAATATAAAAAAAACATTATAATTTATTACCAGGCATCTCAACCGCTAGATTTCGACGCTTTCGTCAACCTTCTAGGATATAAGACTCTAGAACTTGATTCAGAAGAAACACTGAAGGCAGCCTTGTCCCGTTGGGACAAGGAAAATTCCGGCTACATCTCTGAGGAAAGGTAAACTTGCTGTACAACCATGACGTAATCACTATTAACATAGTACTGATACGATAGTAAACTTAAGCTTTACATTTTACTAATTCGAGTTAGTTTATATTTTAATATGTAGCCCAACAGAAATAGAAAACAGTGAGTTTTTAAGTGAATTTATAAGAATATTCGTCGGCTTTTAAAGTTTAGCGTAGTTATGAAGTTATGGTCGGTAGGCACGTAAGTATTAAGCAACAACTCAACATCAGCTACTCGTCTAAGAACCGCCTTACCTAATCCCGGCGGTACAATAGCTTTCAAAGTTAGGTTACGTGGTAAAAGTTCAAATTTCCAAAACTAAGTTGTTTATGATGGATTCATTTTTTTTTAATTTGCTAATATACTGTCTTAATTTTTTCTGTAGATTTAGAATTAGATTTAGAATTGTACAGCTTGTTTCTAAAATAAGAATTATTCCAATATATGCCGTGTTTGTTGATATCTTACATGACAATAGTTAAAAAGTTTGCGCAATATAAAATAGTATATAGAAATATAACACCGTGAAGGAAAACATCGTGATGCAACCTGCACATATCGGCGAAGAAATTCAAAGATATGTGTGAAGTCAACCAACACG
>JAODUI010000032.1:2734643-2754223 GCA_027563995.1 Papilio gigon
ATTCAAAGATATGTGTGAAGTCAACCAACACGCACTGGGCCAGCGTGGTTGACTATGGCCTAGTCACCCCTAATAACCGGGTAGGCTCCGAGCCCCTCGGTGGGGACGTATACTGAGCTGATGATGACGATGATATAGAAATTTATTTATTCGACAATATGTGCAAGTTGCATCAATGTTTTGTTCACTGTAATTGTATTACATTATTTCAGAATTCGTCATGATCTCATGACCTGGGGTGATCGCTTTACTGAGAAGGAAACTGATTATGCCTTAGACGAAGCCCCGACTGTTGATAAAGATGGCAAAACTATGATTGACTATATACAATTTTGTAGTCAATTAAGTGGCTTGAGAAAAAGTAAGAAGTAGTTTGTACCGTATTTAAAGGGAATGTAAAGTGTTGGAGAATCAATAATTATAAATTAATTTCTACTTCTAATTTCAAATGTCTTTTATTTATTTCCTTAAGTAAAGATAGTAATTATATAAATAAAAATAACTTACAATTTTTTTCATTGGCTATATTAATAACTAGCTGACCACACAAACTCTGTTTCGCCTAAAGGCAATACATAAACAGATTTTCGAATTTATTACGAAATACAAAATAAACATTTCCTCCTCGGAAAAAAAAACAATTGTATGGAAAATGGGAAAGGGCTATTTTAAAGGCTTTCACGGGAGTTTTCAATTTTTTCTCACCTTTACTCATTTTTATATATACAGATTTGAGAATTGTTTTTGTAAAAAAAAACAGTATACTACAAAAATCCTTAAACATTACCGCTGGCTCGCCTAAAGAGTTTAATTCGAAAAAACCGTTGTTGCAATAAATGTGTAAGTGGACAAATATGTAAAACTATTGCATAATAAATTTAAATAAGTTCGGAATGAAATAGTTTAAGTTGCATTTAGTATTTAAAATGGCCAGCTAAAGTCCCTCTGAAATGAACCGTCCGCGGGAGTCTTCCACAAAATAGGAAAGTTTCCACAGTGATAAGCAATTGTCGGGAATTAAACTTCTCAGCTTCGGGCAATAAAGATAAAATTTCACATTTTAACGCTCCTCACCTACCGCATTTCTTAAACGTTTAATCCGAAATCTTATTTTACTATTAAATAAATCGAAATTTTTTTATTAAAATCCTCTAAATTTTATAACTTTTATGGATACCGAAAAGTATTTTTGGCCTTCCTTCTGCTACGAAAGCAAGGACCCGATTATTATGATTTGGTTAAGTCCTTAAACATTTTATTCAATGAATTGTATCAAAAATATGTTTAGAATCATGTGCAGAATATCCAAGAATAGTACAGTCTTAGTATGCTCTACGTAAGTATACTATAGAAAAAGTAATGAAGTAATTAAAAGTACAAGCAGCTAGGTTACTCACTCAAGTTCCTTATAGATGTCAAAGTCCGTGAACACGAGTTCGACGATCTGATGGGGACCGGCGATGAAAGTGTAAAGTATACAGTTGATGTGGGCGGGGTAGGGACGCGGGTAGTCGGGGCTGCTGAACGTGCCTCGCTCTTTGCCATTAGTCGACGTAAATCTGATACAAGAACAACCTGAAACAAATAAAAAATCGTCAACGTATATCTTACTAACATAAATGCGTAAATTTATAATACTAAAGGATGGTATGGTGTTAGTTAGCAGGTAACTTCAACACAACAGATCTGAATTAGATTTGTCACAAATTACTGCCTCAAATAACGTACAGATTTACTATTTTATTCTTTTTAAATTCGTGCGGACAATCACGGAAGGCAACCAGTACCAACATTAAAGTAACTTAAAATAACCACTGGAATGAATTACATAGCTCCCTCTACGAGCATCAGTAAAACAAGGTAAAATAAGTAGGATTTTTAAAACAATAAACATATACGAGTAATTTATGAAAAGCGCATCGCATCTTCCTTCTCTTTCGTGTAACGAAACGCGTGACTTGACCTTGAAATGTCACTGATTATCAATTATATTCAAATTTGTCATCAAAGGTAACTTATTGAAGCAAAATTAACGCGTCAAAGTAGACCTACTAACCCCCAAGGCTATGCTTTTGAATTATATTATTAAATTTAGTCTTGTATAGAGCACTCTCACAAATCACTTTCCGTACAATACGCGCCAGGAGTTATGGCTCAATGTGTTAATATGATTAACGATGTTGTTATTAAGTAAAGACGCATGACTGTTGTTAGATTATTATCAACGCTCTACGCCTTGATAACAACAGATCTTAATTTACTACATAAGATATACATGTGTATAGATTCCGAACAATACGTAATTTACATAAAATTGTGATATAAATATATATTCCTTATACTTATTCCTATATATATATATATACAGTATCTACAAATTTATATATATGTGATACGATTTCCCTATTTAATAAACCAAATTACACAAATATTACGTATATAATGTTTGTGTATTCGTATCACATATATATAAATTTGTAGATACTATGTTTTCCTTATAGCTCTTTGAGCTACAACTTTTATATCCGTAGACTAGTTTAAGTTGCTGCTTGAAGTAACATAGTTCTGCAAAAGAGAGCTTTAATTTTAGTAAGAACCATCGTAAATGTTTCAGAGACAGCTTGTATTATTTGGAGTGGAATCAAGTAATGGTTGAACTCACAGAACTGTGTAACTTTGAATCCATGACTTAGCAGAAACTAAAGCTTCATGAAAACGGCCACGGACTAAAGCGGAAACTTTAATTTTTTGTTTTTTTTTTTGAATTACAAATTTAAAAGTAAAAAAAAAATACTTATTTTTACGCATTACAGAAATGAGGTAATTCCTAAGTAGGTTGTATAATAAATCCATAGATAAAAAATCATATTATATCAGTCAGTTAAATTTGTAAATATAATTTCTCATTTCCATTGAATTTAACTACGTCTTTAAATTCTCTTATTACTCCTTCGCGTAAAACGCTTCTTGTCTCTAAATTAATTAAAATCAAACTCAATGCTTTTCATTATGATATATTTTTTTTTGATATGAAACTTTCGTTAAACATAAAAAATAACCGAGATTTATAATTAAACAATAAAGCTAGAATTTCCACCCAGCAACACAAGTCGACAATTCTGAACGTAAAATACAAGTTAAATACACGCAGCTAAAGTTAACTAACGAATTACCTTCCGAGATTCGGTTTTCATAGAGCGTGAAGACTAGGTCGCGTTCCCACATTGTTGTTGCACTTTGCAGCAGGCTGCGGTTCAGAGCGCTCAAATGGCTTATCTTCATTCGCGCTTGCTACGTGTATAATTTTAAATTCACTTATAGCAAGCTAGCATCATTCAGCTTGTCTCAACAATGTCGCTGGAAATTCTGTGTTCTTTTATATCTAGATAAAATTATTTCAAAGTCTTTCTACAATCAAATTGTTTCATTACCTAATGGTAATGGCCATACATTGCCAACTGCTGGGAGTAGGCCTTCCCCAAAGATAGCCATAACGATCGTTCCTCGGTCGCCCTCATCCAGGATACAGCCTACCCCCGCGGCGTCGACCTGTCCGTGGCCCCCTTTCTAGGACTTTGTGGGCCGTTCTACGTGCAATGTGACCGGCCTACTTGAGGTTCTAAAATTACATGTAAAGCTTTACGTGTAATTCATTAAAGTCATAGTATTATCTTTATTTGGGGACCAGGAGTGTGGAGTGTGAGGAGGACGCTCCGTCCTCCCTGTGGACCGATCACTTAGTGCGGACGGTGGGAAGTCGTAGGATGCGGAAAGCGGAGGATCGCATACTATGGAAGGTATTGGGAAAGGCCTATGTCCAACCGTGGGCAGTTAGGGACTGCTGCTGCTGATGATGATGATGTTAATGACGTAGTATTATCAAATTTGTACTTCACGGAATAAGAACTTTGCGGTATGTATAACTGGTATTTCTCTTGCAGAAACGTATACTGCAGGACTTAAGATAGTGATTCAGTAAAGACGTGTCTCGTAAAGCTGCGCTGCCGGATCCGCTTCGAGCGAGATCAAGAGCGGTGCTCTCGAGAAATAGTTTCAATTAGGTACGGTGTGTTATTGAGAAGTAAGATTGCAGAGTAGGAATTTATACGGTCCTTAATCGGATTTACTTCGTGTTTACTTTTATCTAATACTATGAAGATAGAGAAATACAAATTGTAACTGACGATTCACAAATTATCACGATTTAATACGTGTCAGATGCAATATTGGACAGTATGTAAGCTGTACGTATTATTTTATAGTAAACGCGATAAGTACGACTGTTTAAGAAAAAAAAATGGCATTAATTCTATAATGTTTCTATTCGTATCTTCAATACTACATGTAGAGTGATAGTCCGTGAAAGTCCTAAAATAACGTATAAATATTTTTGTACTAAAATATCAATAAGGTAAAGAACGGAATCGACAAATCAATTAAAACAAAAATTAAAAACGCGCGTTCACAGTTTAGCCAGCGGCATCTAAAAGAAAGAAATGCAATGGAAAAACGGAACGCCAACTAAAATGCCGTTACAAAATTCGTACAGAAATATATAGCATTCGTCACAGTACATTTAACATCTACACCTGAGCAAACTTATTTTTTTCGTAGTGCCGTGGTCGGATATATTTCTTTTTTTATCTTTTTTATGGTATTCGTTTTGATAAATTTAACAATAAATAGAAAGAGATAAACGTTTAATTCATACATTTAATAATTTCTCACTTAACATAAAAGTATCACAAAAAAAATCGTTCAGCGCTAAGCAAAGTAACTTTTATTAAAAAAAAAATAATGTTTACACAAACAAATTGAAACTACTAAAATCTTTCGAGACGAAGAGAGATATTTTAATTAAATATTACTATTGAATTACTATTAAAGTTGATTCAACGATCGCATCTGTTGCCATTAGGTTTACGAACGTACCCTTGTTGGTTCCATAATCGGCTTTCGGTTACCTGGGCTCCTTTCATTTCCTTTATCTGGCATCTTTACTGTTTATGAGTAAATTTACGAGTGCTTCTTATTCCACCTCAATTGTTCATCGTAAAGGTCTCGGCAAGATAACTTGTAACAATCTAGTTTGTATTCTAATAAATACAACCATATTTATATGTAAGATACAATAATTTTGTGATATGCTTTACCTTCGTGTTTAAGTACATTGTTTTTGTTTTATTATTACACGTATTGTGTATAGTAAGAGTTTACCCGAATTCGTCAGAATACAATAAAAATAGTAGTGTAAGTTATACAACCGCGTACAAGAGCAACCTTCCAGTTAAAGTCTGGTCAAAATCGGTTCAACCGTCTCGGAGATCACTGGGCACAGGCTCCGACTTAAGACAGACAAAAGCTTCACAAAAATGTTGTTATTTTTTCATAAATCAAGCTATATTTAATCAAATCTAATCTAACAAAGACAAATTTAAATGTCTTTGTTGAAACGAAAAACAAATCAATGACAATCTAACTATTGAAAATTTTTATCACATGTTACGAGTTATGTAAGGCTTAGATTATTTTAAAAATAGTGTCATAACAATATAAACATAGTATACTTCCATTTTTTTTTTCCAAAGTTAGACAAACCAGTAACGCCGGCACTGTTTGCAGACGTTAAATTGCACGCGAAACGCATTTTGGAAGATAAATTGTTCAAACAATGGGTGTAATAACTTTCAAACGTCCCTGGCTATAAAAATTCTGCAATAAAACTTAGTAAGTAAAAGCGATGCATTCAGATTGAGATAACAAATAAGAATTTCATTTATTAAATGAAGGTGTGTAATGAATTAAAAAAAAATCCTCTCGAAGTTCCTAACCTAATAAGTTTATCCCGAGATTTGGCTTTCTGCCTGTAGTCAAATCAGGTTTAATATTACCTCACGTAGTATTCTACACTTTCTTATTTTAAGCCATAGAACTACGCCGTAGATTTATTGTAGCAGGGTGATTATTTTTAAATGTAGTAGAAATCTAGAAAGTAAAGTTACTTAAAACAATTGTATAACAGCTGGCGTTTACATAATAGAATCTGTTTATACAAAGATGCAGATCAGTGAAATGCATTCGAGCGAAGTTCGTTTAACAAGTAAGATAACTGCACAGTTACATTGAACTAAAATTTCAATTGAAATCTGATGTAAATTAGTTGCCGATTGGAATTTGGCTTGTGGCTGGAATATCCTTTGATTTAATTTTATGTTACATAAACTGTTGCCGTTCAAAATCGTGTTTATGATAATTTTCTACGACGTCTGAAATGTTTTTAGTAATTATAATTAACTATTGACAGCCAATTGTTCAAAAGTATATAATTCAATATGGTAGAACTTTATTAGAGAACGTTTGTCATAGGCAATTGTGTTCTTGACTTATCATTAAAGATTTTGTGTGATAAAATAATTTAATAAACATCAACGAATTAACATAAACTGTCAAATTGCATGTTTATCAGTTCCAATGTTAATATAACTATGAATGTTCTTCTCTAAGTACATTCATAAAATGTACCATGTCCATTATTAAATTTGTTGTCAATGTTTGTTGATGACAGTGTTCAATTAAAGTAAAAATAAAAATCTTAGGCAAATTTTTGTTGTGAGAAAACTGCCAAGTTTATTTCATCAAAACATTAAATGTTAACTGTTTAAATATGTAACGAAGTTTCCTTTACTAAAAATAAAGCTAAATACAATAGAATTATGCGAATGTTTTCATAAAATTTTGTTTGCCCTTCACCTAAAAGTTGGAGTGGATATGCCAAAGTCTATTTTGATACCGCTTGGGAAACAAAACAGATGTTGTTTTCTCCCCACGCCCTTAAATATTAACACGCGACGTAACATAATGTACTTTTAATCCTTGCCTCAATATGTATATCGAGAAAAGTTAGATTACCTCTTAGCAATATTTTTATAGTAAACATAAAGTTCGTCACCCTTCTAGTCGTGTGACAATTTATTTATATTCCAAATTTACTAAAGTGTGTAAACACACCTTTGGACTTAACCAGGAGCTTAAGGCAAAGGAAATCAAAATAAGCTGTTAAATTCATAATCAAAAATACATAATATTACGTACTTTTGAATTAACTAACTATTTTAAAAACATTACAAAACTCTTCAAGTGAACGCAGCGGTTTAAAGCGTAGCATGAATTGAGTTGGGCGTGCACATTCGAGACCTTAATCTTAGTTCTAGTTAAGAACACAGCTATTGCTAATTGAAACTATTTCTAGAGCGTTCTAACGCTTCCTTTTGATCTTGCTTCGAGTGAATCCGGCCGAACTTAAAGCTTTACGAGACAGACTTTAGTGAATTACGATTGAAAGTTTTCCGCTTACAGTTCCTATGAACGAAAATATCCCTTACTTAACTGTTACTGACTACAATAAAGAACATGAAGCTTTCGTGAGTTTCAGTCTTTAGCCTATAAGGAATTTATTTTCTTATTATAAACGATTATACTCTTGGATTATAGATTATATTTATTAATCCCTAGATACAACATGAAGACAGCGCAGAGCTAATAGTGTAATAGTTACGGGTACGGAGTTCTGATCACGTGGACTAGAGTTTACTTGTAATGTAAGAAATATTAGCAAATGAACAATAATCTGATAACATTTTATAATATAAATGTAAAGATGTAATTGTTAAAATTCAGATTAAAAATTATTATACTCTAATCTGTGTAGTATGTAAGATTTCTCGTTGTAGCAAATACAATATTTTCTTTGAAACAAGACGTTATGTTTTGTTTGCTTGTTTAACGTTCAGTGATAACGTTTCTATCCGTATGTAGGACAATCTTGTTAGCGTTTATGATCGCGTTGGTGATGTAATCACCACTTTTGTTCTGTTTATATTTTGATATTAATATCGTATTTTTAGAAAAATGCGCATCTTATTTATATTATAAATGTGAACATTATAGAACGAAACTTTTAAGTGACCTCAGTACATCTTATTCGACAGTTCATCACACTAAGACAGTGTACAGTCGTATAAATGCAATACAAAGACTTTTACCCAGTTTCAGTTAGAAGAGGTTCCAGTGACGGTGTTTAATTATTGCTCTGCCCTCAATCCTGGTGTCTAGAACACAACTCGTTGAAACACATTAATAATTTCCTACGCTTCGCAGTGACCACAGAGCGCATTGCGGTAAAATAACACCTTGTGTATGAAACGTATAAAAAAATATATAGCGAAGTGGATTACAAGCTTCAATTTGAAGTAAGAAAAAAAGCAGTTATGTGGTAACATTCATATTTAATTTTACGACGACCAGGCACTCTCGCTTATTACCGCTGGAGATTCTGTGTCTCTGTAACAAAAAAAAAAAAACGACCTCTCACGCGGATAGAACTTTCGAGTCTATTACAATAATGCTTTAATCCATTTTGTTTCCGTTATTTATGTAACGTGAAAGCTATATTGTATACTGGGACATTACTTTATTATTTATTTATGGAAGTTTTATTAACTCGTATTTATTTATGATTTTTTATCCTTTATATCATATAATACATTAATCAATTTCCACACTTTATACCCGACTGATAAGAGAGCAATACCCTAAATCAAAGTTTTCCAATCTTAATCGAATTCAATTTCGATTTCATGATTTTAAAAACAATGAGTAATATAAAAGAATTCAGTTCAAATAACTAAACCAGAGTGTTTTAACACGTAACGTATGAAGTTGAATTAACTTGGCATCGTCACGTGCACGGGAAATTTCAAAGTTACATTTTAGGAAGAAATGAACGGATATATCGTAGGGAACAATCACCATTAATCTTTGCAGTCCCTCCTCTCTGCTACAATATGATGGTTAAATTACATCATAGATATTGTCACAAAATTTAATTAATCTTTTAAATTAAAATACAAGAAGTTTCAATGAATTTAATCATTAAGTTATTCATATGCAAATTCGTAGACGCTCTCGACACCAGTATGATACTTTCATATTCATTACAATCCATCTGCCCTTACCTGTCGGCACAGTATGTACTACTCTTCCATACATCTCTGTCAGCTCATATCTGAACTCACACGTTTTACGGATATCCTGTATCACACGAACCATCCACCCCTTCAATCTTCCTCTACCTTTATAGCCATACACATTCAATATACTTTAATATAATTATGATTAAAAAAAAATCTTCCCTTTTACTTTTTTTTTGGAAGTGAGAAAAACAATATAGTTTCAAAACAGGTGTAAAACCACAAACACTCGAATATCGCTTAGTCGTTCTATTTTCATCAAGTGCTTTACATTTTCAGCGCTCTGTTGCTGTTTTAAAAATTAACTAGCACGAAAGCCAAAACACCGCTCAGCCGGAGCACTCGAATGGAAATATACATTTTTATTATTTCGCTCAAAATTTAACACGTTACACTATATTTTTATAACTAGCTACCCGCCCCAGCTTCGCTTGAACGACAAAGCATAATGCATGTAGTTTCATAATTTTGTTAAAACTTCGTAAAAGCTATCGCACCCGGCTTTGTAATTCCGTAAAAGCACATGTATTGATCAATAGAAATACGATAAACACATTGAGAGCGTCGGTGGCGCAGTTGTTAAGCGCTTGACCGGACCTGACCGGTCGGATTCGATCCCCGCCATTTACCAATGTGTTTTCTATTTTCGAATTGCATATGTACATTATCCGACGCTCTTACGGTAAAAAAAAACATCGTGATGCAACCTGCACATATCGGCGAAGATATTCAAAGATATGTGTGAAGTCAATCAACACACGCTGGGCCAGCGTGGTTGATTATGGCCTAGTCACCTCTAACAATTGGGTAGGCTCTGAGCAGCTCGGTAGGGACGTATAGTGAGCTGATGATGACGAACCAAATTGAGGGATCACAAGTAAATAAAGTTGTCGACCTTAACCAATATCGCTTAACAAAAATTACAACTTCCTGTGGTACATACGTAGTCAATCTCTATTATTTTACAGACAATGTACATTGTACACGTAACCGAAACTTTAAAATATTTTTTCCGCTCTACACGTGTGGTTTTATTGCGTATATTTAGGTAAATTTCTTTTTCATCCAATGACCCAGTTCGTTTGTGAGTTGTAGAAACGGTGCGAGCATATTCTATTGTGCATTCGGTCACGATATTTGTTTTAGACACTGAACAAAAAGTTTTAATGCCGTTTCATGCGATCCTAATCAAATATGCAAAACTTGTATAGTTACATCGACAGCGCTATCAGTAAACGATAGCTCAGAATTTTATGATTTTTCTAATAATAAAAAAAAATATTTACTAAATAATAAGAGGTCGGAATCAAGCACTAGTTTACTAGTAAAAAAAAATATTGTGACAAGCTCACGTTATAAAAGAGAAAAGGTGCAGTTAATCAGTCGAGAATTGTTATAGTTACAAAAAATTAAACAAGATTACGCGACACGAAAATCAAAATTCTTCTAAGCTTGTACAAATTTCTCGACCCATTCACCGTTACAAGGGTTCTCTACTCAAACACGGAACCATAATCACCTTTTGTGCATGAACACTAAGCTTGTTAATTGAAAACGAACCGCATTTCCATATACTCAAGGTTGCTGTTTGAGCGATGGCAACTTTGTTTGGCGTCGTGCTAATGAGGGTCAGTACCCACTCTATTTATTCGCATCAACATCGCCTGGATAAACAAGCGTCAGTCCGGAGACATAAATTCCTATATTAATCAATATTAGTAAAAAAAATGAGTACTCATAAATACTAAATTAATCTGATTTTTAGGGAAAAATATTAGAACCTTGTAATTGAAATCTCTGGCCACGTTCGAATCAATCAAAAGTGACTAGATCGATGTACGGTGACCGCGTCCGAAATGTGAGTACTCAATTTAATTCATTGCAAAATTTCAAACTGATTTATGTATATCTCATTGTAATCTCCTGTTGTAAGTACAGTTATTTACTAAATTTTGATGTATTTAGATTTAAAATATGAAACTTACTTGGGTTGACCGCTAGTCCCTCTTCCAGAACATTCATCGATAGATGGATAATCACCAGCAACGTCGCCGAAACCTGGAAAACAAAAAAAAACAAAATAAATATGTTTCGTACTATTTTAATGATTCATTTGTTTCATTTTAAACTTAGTTTTTCACACACAATGAGATCATTGCATGAATCAAAAAAAAACTTAATAAACGAAAAAATGCATTGTTATTTATTATTTTATATATCGGCGCAAAACAACCTCCTGCGAAATACGTCATCGCTGCACGTGTTCGTAATGACGTAAACAAGTGTTACCCCACCACAAGCAAATAAAAGGCCGAACGCTGCAGAAGAAGAGGAGATTCGGTCCTCGGCTTCTGCAGGGAGAATATCAGATTTGTGTCTACTCTGTGAAGATTATGGATAGCTACAATACTGAAGATTTTTTAAATATAGTGACGTCAGCCAGACTGACGGCACTATATTTAAAAAAAAACCCTGGCTTAGCTGAGCCGTTATATATATTTTCTGCTTATTTTAATATGTTAATATTAATTTACAATGTTTATTAACGTAACAGCTTAGTAGATAAAATTGAAGCTAAGCATTTTTTAATCTTGCCGACACCTCTGCTGCTTCTGGAGTCGCGCCATGTAAAAAATAGCGGGCTCTTGGCGACGCTGCACCAAATTGCATTAAAATAGCTCTTTGTGTCGGACGCCGTGGCGAAATGAAAAATTAGATTTTTACCTCAGAAGCAAGTAAAAATTTGTGTCAGTAACTAATGTTGGTGTAATAAAAACAACGTTCAACAATGAACTTGATTGGAGTTTAGTTTACATTTGATATAATATTGGTCTTACAATAAAATAACCATCTTTAATAAAACATTCTTAAAACTTGACTTTGAAATATTAAAATATCACTCTTTAATCGTATATAACAGAATATTCCGATTAATTGACCAATCAATTTAATCACGAAATGAGATAATTTTCTTTTGTTTTTACTTTTCTCTAAACGATTTTTAAATTAAAGAATGTTCATTTGTTTTAGTACTGACGAAATTTACATATTTCCTTAAAAGATATAAATAATAATCGATAGTAAAATGTATATGAAAGAATAATAAATGACCTAGGCTACATTTTTAAAAACCCAAAAAGTGTTATAACGTAAACAAAAGTTGCATTATAATCTACAATCCAGTAAACAAAACAATCCCCCGTAATAATAATCTTGTGTTCAATGCCGCGCCGCCCGCGGACAGGGCAGCGCTTGAAAAACAACGGCCGGATTTTCTCTCGCTTACACTAACAATCCCAAGTCACGTCCTGAATTAGTATTTTCATTTAAATTGCGTTGTCGCTTTTTCTATCGCAGAATTTAAAAAGTTGATGGGAAATTTAAAACCAAAAAAAATTGTCAGTAACAAGTTAGGATTTAAAAAAAATGTATACCTCAATTTTGTTTCTCGATAAAATCCTTTGATAATTGTATACAGGGCAACTATTATACGATTAGCTGACTGATGTAGTTACGTAGTTAACAGTTTTCATAATTTACAATTTAAAATTTAAATTCTTATCCACTTTGGACGTTTATTAATACATTTAATTAAGTCATCTTCGACTGACTTATCGAAAGAATTAATCAGTTAGAATTGTACCGTCCGAGAGCGCTCCGTCTCAATTAAACAAGATCGACGTCTATTTCCCCAGCGCACTGTAACCGTTATTATTCACTGAGTATCTGACGGCGTTGTTTACCCCCAGAGGAAGATGACATGAGACCTTGTAATATTACGTAAACTAATAATTTGATTATTACTAATTTAAACTATTGATATATATCTAAATGTAAATAAACATTATACGTACACAAGTTTAATTAAATAGTTGAATAATTATTGTTTTTTTTTTATGATAGTTAATCACAATTATAACGGATTAAGTTCTATGGATACTACTGCATTGGCTTACGCAAAAAAAAAATAAAAGGTTGTCAGAGAAAAGCCATAACATCAAAAGTAAACTCGATAGTTGAAATATAAAAAATGATAATTATTAAAACTCAAAGAAATCAGATATACACTTTTATTAAAAATGACAACACCCTTTCTATCAACACGCTTGGCTTCTCTTTTCGCTTCGAATTCCCCTTTTTACAAATTGTATCTTCCTTTTTATAGAAGTAGGGCATAACATCATTTTTATTAGTGGCCAATGTTTTACTTGCTGGATAGTTTACAATGCTAGCCGCATTGCTTTTCATGGCTTTGGCGAGGCGCGGCATGGCGGAGCGTAGCGTGGCGTGGCGTGGCGTGGCGTTACATTGGCATGGCGTGGCTTGCCGTGGCGTTACATAATTAAAATTTTCAGTACTTAAAGATCAAATGAGAAATGCATTTTATATTTCACATTCAGGTGTCTTTTAAATTCTTCAAGAGCACGCTACGGTTACACGAGGAAACTTGTAATACAATTTGAGTATAAAATGTTCTAACATATAAAGAATAAAAATTTTTCAGCGACGAACACGCGACAACTTGTAACAAAGTTTAACTTCGAGCTTTGTTTAAAAATTTCTCTTTCAATATCGTAAAGAAAATTACTTTTTTAACTTTTATATTAATGATGCATTCATCAAAATGAAATTAATACTGACATCGGACTTTGTGTTACTTTAGATCAAAATGTGACTTGCGCTTTTTACGATTAATATAAAATGTATTTAATACGACAAAATTAGCCTTTTGCCTTTGATAATAAAACGCAGATGCGCTAGGGATGTGACGCACTTCGACTACTGATGAGTATAGTGGTAAGACCGCTTGCTGATGGCCATATTGTGTTATTATTATAATAACAGTCCATTATAGTTTAACCTCTAATATATCGTACTAGTACAAACTGTAGATTACAATATTAAAGAACAAAAAGATCAGAAGTTATTGAAATAGATTGCCTATAATCTTTAAGCCTTAAGGAGAAAGATGGCTGTATAGTTTGAGTTATAGTAGTGTATTGACAACGGCGATAAATTAATTGAGAAGAATTGACAGTTCCACAATATGGGCTGATTTATCATGAAGGGGAATGTCGACGACATTTGATGTTTATCTAACGACGTACTGTCTTCGTAAACTGTTTGCACAGAGGGTTGTAAGTGGCCAACATTTGTTCAAATTGAATATAAGATAAAAGGAAGTATGTTTTTATTGTTGGTAATGCAATAATACATAAATAATGAGCAAAATATTGAACGCAATTTTACTAAGTCTTTGGTTTAATATGTTAAACTATTTAAAAGTATTCAATTAAGATAATTACTTGCGAACACTTTTACATTAAAAGAAACTGAAAAATTGAAGGAGTTTTTTATGTTCGCTATAACATAACACAATTAAAATACGACTGTGACCTACTAACTAACAAATCAATTTTTGAATCATCGATATTCGGAACACCACAAAATCCCCAATCGGAAAAACAATCTCAACTCCGATTTCCACAGTAGACATTTATGTCGGTTCTGTTGACGTACGCACTACGCGGTTCAATCAAAATATTTTAGTAGAACTTGTGATAAATATTTATTACGTTCTTAGTTGATAGTAAAAAAATGGCTTAAGTCGTCGAATGTTCACCGTATTTATGTTACTTTTAGTTTCGATAGCAATCATATTTTATGTGTCCAGTACTCGACCATCTGGATATCGTTAGAACAGCAGTGCAGTTAGTATAAAGCGGCGAGACTGGAGCAACGTTCGCTTGCGAGGTAAACTGGAACTGGTATAAAAACTAAAAATAAATTAGAAAAAGTACAATTTCGCTACATAGAAGATTTAACAGAGATGATACCACCCTCTAAATCTTATTTATAGAACATGACATTGGTTCATCCAAAGCTTTGTTTAGTATGAAAATTGAAAAGCATAGATTGGCATTAGCAAATTGTTAATTTGTAATGGTCGCTCTATTTGTACAAACAAGTCCAAAAATCAAACATACGATTGTAAAGATTCGGAATAAAGAAAAATATAGTAATGATTTGCGTCTTCGTTGTAAAATAATTATACGTAAAATAATTCTTTAAATGCCTACAATTATGCAATTTTGTGGGAACAAGAAACAAAATAAGGGCGATTAAACAAGTCGCTTGCATTTCGTCCAGTCGTGCTCCCCGCGCTTCCCATTCATTAATCCTTGGTCTTTCGTTTGGCAAAGTTTAATGAAGGATTAAACGCCAGCGAATCGGCTCATTAAACTTCCTACACAAGCTAGAGTTCGTTTTCGACGTCCCTAAGTTTTCTAAAAGACTCCCATTGAGTAAAAATATATTCCCCACATATGTGAGTTTTGAAGTAGATTTTCATGTCATTCTTTTGTTTTACAAATCTCAATGCATTAATTCTTAATTATTTAAATTAATGATTTCTGATTTCGACATTTATTGTACACGCTTGCGATGTGGCTCGCATGTTTTCATTGTTTCCTGAAATATATTTAAAATACTTTATTACTTGGATCTAATTTAATTATTACACTTCGATATAAATTAAATATTGGTAAATAAAGAATAAATAAATAAATAAAAGTTAATATTGTAAAATCATTTCGGGATATGATTAATTTCACTGTATCTCAAGTATCCTGGATACGACGTTAATTAACTTACCAAATTTCTAATTTAACGAAAGATTGGATAGAACAAAAGATAAAATGGCCGACCACAAATAAAAACAAGACAAGTAAAAGGCATTGTCAGTAACAAGATCGGTCGTGATTCAACCGAATGGGAACCATCAAGGCCGGGGCTGGCTGTTTATCTAAATTGCTGGATGAACGAAGTTCTATCTCCGACAATTGGTAGCAAAGTACAAATATGAACGTCTGTATGTACAATTCAAATACCGAATTACATTGTGAACACGTATTTATAAAATAATACAAAACAAATAGTAAGGCCATGTTTGTAATAACGTTAGTACATAGTAAGTATCTAGAGTTAGCTTAAAACATGTATAGCTAAGGCTTCACGAAACGCGCACAATAAGCTACAAGCTACATCACAAAAAAAAACTTAAGCGAGCTTATCTCTTTCTCAAAGTCCGGCAACGTATCTGCTCCTCTAGTGATGCGGATGTCCATGGGCTTCGAAAACCATCTTTGTATTTCTGTCGCTCGTTTTCCCCCTTCTCGTAAAAGAAGTGCAGACAGTATTACTGTCGCCAATTTGCCAGTACTTGCATTCCAATTCAACAAAATAAAGTAATGCAAAACAAAATAACAAAAATAATTTAAAGAAAATATTATGATATTGTAAAATCTGTTAATACCTTTTAATCCCAGTCGCGGACCGTGCCCCAATTCCTTCTTTATATAAAAGACCAGTGGCTAACAATGAGAGATATAAAGACCGCACTTGCTTTTTACTTTTTAACCAAGAAAAGATAAACTTTCATATATTGCTCGGCTTAACTTATTCAATTTATTTGACCAGAAATAAAAAAAACAACAGAATATCAATGGCTTAATGGTTAAGTGTAAGGATTTCCGATCACATGGTCAAGAGTGCGAATCCCGCCATTCGACTATTGTCGTGGACCATATCCTAGCACAAGCCTAAAGCATAGTTGTAGCGGTAAAAGAAATATTAGTTAATGAACAAAAAAAAAAACAATTATTTTCATATGATTATTATTTTTCATTTAAGGTCGTTCGAAATTGGAATATCTCTTGAAACATCGTGATTAAAATAGTCACGTATTTCGATTACGAACAACGAGTGAATTACAAATTTAAATTAGATTTTAAGGGCCTCTTTAAAAACAAAACACTCCCATTTGCTTAGGCAGGCCGAGATTTGTTTAAGATGTTTGTCGTGTACCTTAATTGAGAAATGACATTGATGGAAAGTGCTCAGTTCATTTCATCTGTATCACTGGGCATCGCAATGAAATAAAGATAAAATTATAAATTATTTTAGTGTAATAATTTACTTGAAGAAAAATTGCTAAAAGCTGTTTACTGACAGGAGACGGTGCAGTACAGTTTGCGTTGGCGTTCTCTTGTATCGGTGGACAAGGCACACTCTGGGTTGTTGCGTCAGTCGAGTAAGTAATACTTAATGCCATGAGGTAAGAAGAACTTTAATTATGAATCTGGAAGTTTACGCTGGATGGGGCAGGCCTCAAAAGAGATGGAAGAAGGGAGTGACGAGTGACATTACGAAAGACAGCTTGATTATTTTTAATAATAACAATAAACAAACATTATTTGTACTTATATTGTAAAACCTGAGTTTGAGCGCGTTGATCACAAGAAATACTGGTTGTGATTAAAAAAAATATGTGATGTATAGTCAATTTGTCGAGGAAGATAATAGGCTATGTAAAAAATGTTGTAATAACTAAACTCCACGCAAACGTAGCCGACCGTACACCTAGTGGAACTATAAACGAAATCGCAGGAAATCATATTCAAGAGAAGTTTCAAGTCATTTTCCCTACACTTTATAAAGTAGATTAAAAATAAAACGTTAAGAGTAAATGTCGGCTGTATATTGAACGCGACGCAAACACGTTTACAGGTTCTGTATCCAATCTGAATAAATAAAGAGAGAGGAAATTCATACCCCAAAGCCTTTTCACTATCGAACATTTAAGCTTGATTATATATTTTCTGAATCGAAAATCTCGACGTTTTAAATCGGAATATATTATCAAGTACAGCAAAAATTATAAATAAAATTTTTATGTGTTTTCGAATAAATTTATAAAGAGTAACTACGGTAGGAGTAAATTTCATCATTATCCAAGGGATTCGAAGGTACCCTAAGTTAGGTCTTAGTCCACCATTCGGGAACAACTTTTAATTTCTGATCTACATAACTTAACATTACTTCCCTCGTAAAGAATTAATACAAATTATTTCAGCTTCAGCTTGGTGTGAAGTCTACCAAAACGCACTGGGCCAGCGTGGTTGACTATGGTCTAGTCAACCTTAATAATAGGTTAGGCTCTGAGTCCTTCAGTGGGGAATTATAATGAGCTGTTGATGATGATGATGATTTCAGCTTCATTAAAATTAATATATTAAAAGGGCTTAGAAATCTAAATATAGTAAAGCGTAAAGCGAAAAACATTAAAAACCATAACACCGACGAAATCCAAGTCAAAGTTCCGTAATAACTCAGTAATTCCGTCCCGCATATTACAAACAAACAAAAACAAGGCCGCAATATCCCGTACTTCGACGCGCCCTTTGCTTGCTTCACTAATAATAAAACAGACTCTATTTTCTCTCCATTGCAATAACATTTTGTAGAACTGTTTTAATCGTTGTCAATAAAAACAAAAACAGGTTTAAAAACAAAAACATTTTTAAAAACAATACCAACCGTTTTTAGTTACCGTTACCACTTATTTAGTTTTAGATTAAATAAAAAAAATCACCTCTCCGTTTCCATGATTTTTTTTTTTATAATTGTACCCCCGTGGAGGGGGCCCTGCGGGCACCTGCTGCTGTGTTTGATGCAGCAACCTTGGTTACCTTTAGGTTGATATTACTCTTTAAGCTTTCTTTAAGCATCATCATCATATCAGCCACATGCTGCCCTCTGTTAGGCGAAGACCTCCCCCAAAGATCGCCACGATCGTTCCTCGGTCGCCCTCATCAGGTAATTAGAATAATGAAATAAATTACGATACCGTCATGTATGACGAAGACGATGTATGTAAATTGATTTTAACGTTTCCGAAAAAATGTGCTCATTTTAAAGATATAGGGGTTTTGATTTCAATAAGGATTGTGACGATGACCAGAATTCTTATCGATTTAAATTTTTACATAACACAATAAAAAAACTCGTTTCTTACTTCACATTACTTAATACAAGAGTTTGTAATATTTTTATTTCCGAGTTGAAATTTTAATTAATTTTATACTAGTCAAATGTATTTAAAAATAGTGATTATAATGATCAAATCATTTTGTACCAATGTATTCTACTTTCCTTCATCGCAGCTTTAAAGTCATACAATATTAAGATAGAGCGCCTCCCACAATGTGCTGTCTCCGAGTAATTCATTCTGTCACTTCCCGGTTTCAAGATAAAATTTATAGCATAACTTAGAAGGGGAAAATTCTATGTAAATCGTTCTTAGAAAGTGTTCAATCCGCGGTTCAATTTTAACAGTACTAACATTTTAAGAAACTCTTTCAAATTCGACTTGAACTGTAGTTTTTGTACAATTTCAGTCGGCAACGATGAAATAAACAAAAAACACATTTTCTTATTCCTTATTTTACACGCGCCGTTTGTCTGTAGGTCAGTTTAAGTGTTCGTTAGCTTTTGTATGCAAGTTGAAGTAAGGAAACACTTCTGTACATTGTTATACAGAAGGATCCGAACTTGACCATTCAAAGAATACGTGTAATTTTATTATAACTACTTATTACTAGAGCGTCGGTGGCGCAGTTGTTAAGCGCTTGATCGGACCGGACCGTACTCGACATTGTCCAGGTTCGATCCCCGCCATGTACCAATGTGTTTTTCAATTTTCGAATTGCA